>WYDI02039615.1:0-34877 GCA_009867235.2 Psittacus erithacus
CAGGATCACCTCCTTCGACCTGCTGGTCACGCTCCTTTTGATGCAGCCCAGGATATGGTTGGCTTTCTGGGCTGTGACCACACACTGAAGCTGGCTCATGTCCAAGTTTTCATCCACCAGTACCCCAAGTCCTTCTCTACAGGTCTGCTCTCAACCCACTTATGCCCAGCCTGTATCAATACTGGGTTTAAATTATATTGAAAACTCTTGCACATAAAACCATTCCTGTAGTTGTAAAACACTGCATCTGTGAATTATTTGTTATTAGATATTATTGTTTTGTAAGCTGCTATCTCTCTGATTGTTTCAGGAGTGCTTAACATCCTTTCTTTGCTCTTAAAGAGTCATTAAAGACACTTCAAAAACTAATCCTTTATTTGTTTTGAGTGCAATAAACGAGACAATTTGCCATCACTCATTGCAGGCTAAGCCCAGACGTTAAACATTCTCTGCTGAAAGCACAGCCCACAAGATGGCAATCTTGGACTGAAAGTGTCTCCGCGAATTACTCCGTTAACAGGCTTGCGGCTGTTCCCAGCTCCGGGCGCAGGTCTGAATCTTGGCGCGCTGACGGCTGGGGCTGCACTGCGAGCGGCCGCCGGCACTTAACAGGCAGGACACACTACCCGCCGAACTGGCAGCTGCAGTAAGGCGCAAACTTGCTCCTTTGCTCTAACCAGTTTCCAACGATGCTCACTCCGTTTCAAGCAGCCAGTTCGGAAACAAGCTGTTTTAAAGTACAGAGACTGTTTGGCAGTATGAACACCCCTTAATGGCTTCTGTACGTTTAATGCAAACAAAAGCTTCAAACAAAGCTATAAACTGCACATTATCTGCTGGGTGTAAGTGTTATCTCACCCCATCCCTCCCACCGTATTAAACCATCTGAAAATCTTTTAAAAATATATACCCTTTCAGCAATTCATGGGTTTGGTAGCACCACTGCTTCTCTTTACATTCGGTCTTTCTCTCTCAGCAAACATCCATACGGAGACAGGGGGTTTTCGGACTTTCACCATGTACAGGTCCAGCTCTTTTTGTTTCTCAGAAGGAGCAAGGAGAGAAACACCTGACAAGTCATTGCACCTAAGCTTCACTTAGGATGCCCTTAGGATGCCCTTTTGGACTAATCAGATTTGTAAGTCTGCAGTAGAGCGGTACTGACTCAATGTGAGATCATTGGCGTCAGCTAGTTACTGCAGTTGTAGCTCCTCAGCTTTGTGAACTAGTGTGGCTTCACTGAGTTCAGCGTTATCATCATGGTGTACACCCCAGGAGCTGGGTGTACAGGATGGTGCCCCTATCTCATGGAGCACCAAAAGATTTAAAGGCATTATACCAGTTTTAAGATTATGCTATTTAATGCAGTATAGTTGGAAGTACCGTCCTAGGGGATAATTCAGCCTTCCTGTAAATCGTTTCACAAATGGGAAGCAGGAGGCCTTGAGAAGGTGTTTGGAAGAGACAGTGTACAGCACGAGTATCACAGCCATGTATTGTCCCTGGAGCTCTGGTTGTCTCGTTGTTTCCTTCAAAACCTAGACAATAACAAGCCCTCATTTGCTAGCCTTCATGAAAAAAATAACCCCAAACCAATAAAATTAACTCTGTGATTTATTTGGATTAATTCAATGAACACGCTGTACCTACTTATTACTGTTCAGGGCATCTCAACTTGACACGGCTTGAATCTGAGATATGGAAATGACAAAATTCCAGAATTAAATGTGAAAAGGAAATTGTCTGGAAAAAAAGCCATCAAAAATAAGGTGAGCAACTTTCTCTTTTCTTGCATTAGATTTTGGTTATATTTTCTGAGTTACAGAAAGCTTCTGAAAGATCAGAAAGAGCTGTTACTACCTTTAAAGCATAAGGTATACAGAGACCGTTATGACTTCTTTCTCATCATGATTAGTTAAAAGAATAAACATCGGTAGGAAACATAATGAAGCAATTCAGCTCTTCCATGTCCTTTAGAAAATGGGACAAAAGCTAAGGTAGCTATAGAGAACTGTGTTACCTGAAGCTTTCCTCTGACCCTATGCTCATTCTCTGTGCAAATGGACAAGAGCTCATCTAAGCAGCTACAGTCTTGGCTTTGTCCAGTAAACAGAGGTGCAGGCAGCCTGGCGGGAGCAGATGCTGTCTCACAGCTATAGGAAATTGCCTTTGATGCAACTGCTTTTGTGGTTTCTCCTCCTTTCAAGTTTTGATCTACATTAGTCCTGCTCAGATGTGAGACTGTTCTTCCTCAAGGCGTACCGCTTTCTGATATCACATTTCTAATTTCTCCAGATTCCTTCAGTTTATTTCTGAAACTTCCTTCTCTGAGCATCATGTTTTCTTCCTACTTTCCAGATCTGTCAGGGATGCTTTAAGCAAAACTGGATCTTCAGTACCTTTGCCCACAAATCAAAACTGGTATTTATCACTGATATGTATTTATGGCTATTCAGATAGTTTCCACTTTGTATAACTCTGTTTATTACTATTCTAATTGAAATTAATTCTGGAGATATTAAGGTTTTATGAGACATTACACAAAGTGTTTTAATAAATCTATTTCACCTCTATTCGTCACCTGCAATATTATTTTGATTATGCATGTATAAGAAAAATTGTATTTTGCACATTTCAGCTAGTATTTCTGGGAAAAAAGGAGCTTACCAGAATCCAATATTTCTGAATTATAGTATCTTCCACTGACAGAGTTGATTTTGAAATGAATTTAGAATAGTCTACAATAATTCTCCCTTAGTAACTCAGGCTTATTAATGAAAGGTCTGATTCAGAGATGCTAGTAAGGAAGGTTAGACCTGATCCTCACAGCTATGTATGAAGCTCATAAAAAAGGTAATCTACACGCTAAGGAAACCTACCTGTTTGATTTCTCGTTATATCTCTAATGTCAGCAAAACAACATCGCACTTACATCATAGTGTAGAAAGGTGTCAGAAAAGTTAAAGGTCTCATCTAAATCCCAGCAGGAGCTCCTTTTTACTCCAAACTGCCTGAAGAAACATTATTGTGTGCATACATGAACAGAGTTTCTTCTTTCTCTTCCATTTCTGATTATCTTGTGTATGCTGCTAGTCTGTATTTCTGTACTTAAAGCTGTATTATTTGCAGAATAATTAAAATGAGAATGGTTCTTTGCAGTAAACATGTATGATCAATATTATCTTTTTATTTACTGCATACACTGAGAAGCAAAAGATAAATTATGCATATAATTAAAACAAATTAATAGAGAAATTACTTCAGAGGTCATGAACATTCTAATTGACTGTTTGGATTTGCAGGTGATCACAATAAAACTATTATAAAAAGTATAATTTTTTTTAAGCTTTTCAAAAATTAATTACTGTGTAAAAGCCCATTTGTATTGCAAATTGAGATTTGTGTAAGAACAGCATGGAAAGCATTTGTTCTTCTCAACCCAGACTGTAACACCACTTTGTTTTCCTTTGAGGGAAGCAGAGTTGGATGCAGCTGGATATTCATCCTGCACTGCTGCTCCAAGTGTCTCTTGGCAGTTCTTCCCTACAGTGACATGGTTCCTGCTCTTGAGCTGTGGGAGATTTCTCTGGGCAAGGAGGAAGTGGAGGACGGTAGAAGAAAACATTTAGTCATAGGTTTTTGGAGGTTTTTTCCCTTCTCTCAAAGCTTTTTGCCTTTGTCTTCCCAAAGTAGAACTACTTAAAAATGCAGGCTGTGTCCAAAAGGCTCTTTGGTACCTGGCCCATATTTGTTTGCTGGATGGGTGTTGCAAAGTCACTGATGTGTACCTCCACTGCTGCTCCCAGCCAGCACAGGGGCTGAGCCCACAGGGAACCTGTGCTTGGGCCATCCTCAGAGAGACTTCCCCTAGGGAGCTGTCACCCCCCATCGTGGCAGCCACAGCCACATGTGGACCCTGAGGGTCTGTGATAGTTCTGGTTTTCAGACCTTTCCTGCAATTTGCCTCATCCCGCAGAGCTGAGCTGCCCTGCAGGTGGAGTTTCAGGTTTGGTATTCTTACCTTTAATAATCTGCAGACCCTGGAGAGCGTAAATGTGATGTGTTCACCGTATGGAAACAGAGGGGCAGCTCCCTTGCAGGACGCGGCTGAGTCAGGGTCTGGTGACAGAATCTCATCAAACAGGGAGGGTAGAAGCTGGCACTCTTTTTACTCCCAAGCAGCACAGGAGCTGCTCCTGGGCCATGGGCTCCTGGCACACCACAGCCCCTCTGATGGCGGGTGTTAGTCATGTCAATGCATGAGTTAGTCCCAGAGGGGAGATGCTCCTTTGTCTTGAGAAGTGACTACAGCTGGTCAGTCATGCGGCCCTTCTTGCAAATTGTACATCAGAGTTTCATTGGCCTCCTGTCATTGGCACTGGTATTCCTTTAAAACAAGGCTCAGGCTCCTCAGTGGGCCAGCTTGTTCAGCTCCTGCCCTAGCTCTGCCTGTTTTTGGAGGAAGTTATGAATTACTGACATGGAAGGTCTCATGGACATTTATTCCTTGTAAAAATAGGGGCTGTTAATACCCTTTCCAATTAAAAAGGCTTATTTTTCTCCTGTCAGAAAGGCTTCTTGCCAGCTTCCAGTATCATGCTTAGTTAAATAATCTGTGAGGATTTGTTCCATACTTTAAACTGGAATAAATTGCATTACTTTCCTACAAATTTGGCTAATCAGCTGTTGCTATGATGTCGCACTGGGTTACATGGCCTGGAGAACTGCACCAAGGTTTCAGGCTAGGGTCTCTGGCTTCCCAAAATGAAGCCTGTCACTATGGTCACCCTGAAAGGACAAAGACTGATTAGTTTTCTCTGAGGCACTAGCTCATTACGTGATGGTAGAAAAACAGGTAGATGAATGCAGCCAGAGCTTTTACCCAGGGCTTTTGCGAACCTTAGTGCTTCCTCCTGCCTCTGAACCCTAACATTTGGCTCATTTTCAAAAGCAGCTTACCCCAATTAATCCAAAACCCTCCTTCAATTTCTTCATTTGTGAAATGGGACTTCCAGCTGCATTGCCATTCTCAAAACCTGAAATATGATGAACAGCATTCCAGAACTTTACCAGCTCACTTTCAATGTTCGAAGGTTTGGGGTTATTTTTTCAATTTTCTTTTTTTTTTTTTTTATGCCGTTAAAGTACTAAAGGCGGATATTGAGTTTGGTCTTGGTTTTGTTTTTTTTTTTCTTTTTAGTTGGTTTTTGTTTTGTTTGTTTGTTTTGCTGCAGCTCTAAGGGCTAGAACCTCCCATGAAATGAAGAAATCAAGACTGGGTATTTTTATATATTCACAATATTGTTCCTGTGAGGTGCTGAAACCTCCCCATCAATTCTAAGAAGATGATAGTCTGCAAAGCTATCTGAGAAATAGCCTGCAAGAATGAAATTAATTATCATTTATAGATAAATTAGCAAGGTGCAAATCGTGATAGTTTGACTCCTAAAGAACCTGAATTGTACCATTTACATATAACATGAATATACTCACGTTTGTGTTTCTAATATTTCAGGCAACCTAGAATCAACTGAAAAAAAATTCTCCTGAAGGGTGCAGCATCTGCTGTGACAAAAGATATTCAACCGGGTTCAGTATCATATTTCTGTTGGCTTCAGCAGAGTCTTTAGATTGATTCTGGCTTGGGATGTGGCCCAAAATGAAAAGTACATCCCAAATTAATCTGCTTTTCCAGATACGTTATTTCTGAGATCTTCGCTTTCTCAAGTGAAGGTCAGGGTAGCAGGAGGTAAAATGCAGGCATGATTAGTATTGCCACATCTGTCTAGAGCTGGATGCCTAGTGCAGAAAGCCAGCTGACCAGAGGGCATTGTTAAAGAAGGTGATCTGTTCATATGGCTAAAAGTACAAAGACACAGTGAGCAAACTTTTTGGTGGTAAAGAATAAGAGATGCAGGCCTCATTCTGGCATATCAAATTGTAGTTGCACCATACTTGAAGATAGAGGGAAATTAGTTTGAAATAGATTTTTTTCAGTCACAATGAAATGTTGCCTTGTTTCAACACACACACACAAAAGCTCAATGTGAGTTTTTTTATTAAAATTATTAGAATTTGCAATTATTTTGTCTTTAGAAAATCTTTAGAATGGGAAGATTATTTCATTGAAGTTTTTGATAAGAAATAATAATCCTCAATTTTTCATTCAATGAAGAAAACAAATATTTTAAGCAGACTATAAAGTATGACATCAATATAAAATCACTATTTTTTTACTGGTTGGGTATATATTAATGACTTTGGCCATGTTATGAGTCATTTTGAAATGTAAACCCACAAAGCTAATTTGAGGAAATACTTAATGTTGTAACTGTATATCCTCTTTCTAATGACTCTGTTAACCTGCAATTTCAGCCCTAAAGCTTACCAGACCTATTTATATGTTTACTTACCCCAAGGTACTAACTGTCATAATCCTTGAAAAAACACCATCATTAGCACCCAATTAAAGGGAAAACTCTAAGTGCTAATAAAGTCAGGAGTTGCTTTTTTAATGGTAGAGAAAGGAAAAATATTTAATGACTGTATTTCTGGAAACCTTTTGATGTTCACAATAATTAGTTCAGCCCAGCTACTAAATTAAGGGCAGTTTAAGTATTATACAGACATTTGAAGGTTGCTGTGTTCAGGGAAGACCTTTTGCGATCCTCTAGCAGTGAATGTCAACTTATTCAATATTCAGGTTTAGTCAAAGAGCTTCAGCAGTCGGAAACCTGCTCTAGGATTCTATTTGGGTTTTTTGGGGGGTTGCTTTTTGTAAACTTTAGATGAGGAAAACAAGCTGAAATATTTGAAAAGGCAATGGCACAAAATTCCTACTTTCAAAATCATTGTTATCATCAATGCCATCCACTGAAGCTGTAGTGGGCTATGGTATATCATCCTTGAATATGTATCACAAGGAGTATGATGCATCACAAGGACTTACTTCAATCACAATACATTTCTGAACCTGTGCAAATACCTCTCTGTGCTTACGTGTCTGATGCTAGTTTCAGAGGGAAAGCAAATAGACATTTTTTAATAGCCTAGATTAGCTTTTGATCTTTTCTCAGGGCAGTTCAAAGGGACAAAATGCTCCTTATGTAAGTACTTAAGGGTCTGCTGTAGCAGAGGGGATCTGATGGATTACAAAGAAACTGTATGAGAGGGTACAGTACTTTACAGTCCCTGGTGGTCCTACAATCCAGAAGATGGGCTGGAGCAAATTAGGGGTAAAGTTGCTTTACGTTGTGTTAACTTCCCTGTGTCCTTCTGTCAGCCACTGGCGAAGAAGGCTTGCAGTGGTCTGAAGCCATCCTTGTCCCACCTTTTTCGGTGAAGATCAGGGGCAATTATGATGATCTGTTGCACGCCTAACTCACCTTTCCACCTGATAAACCTATGTGAACAGATGTAAATATAAACAATGAGACTTTTTAAAAAATATATATGAAGCAGGTTTTGTTATAATTAAGGATTTTCTTCTGGTTGAGTAAGTGGGCATTTCAATTGCTCTTCCCCTTCTGTATAAAATCCCAACACAGTCAGCAGTTCTTTTGTATTTTGTGTCTCCTCTCCCCATTTTCTCTTCAACTCATCTAAATGTATTACTTTTTTTATTTCTTTTTTTTTTTTTTTTTTTCCTTTGACTTATTGTGTTAATTCTTCATGGAAGCTCCTAAAACAAAACATTTACTGAAGTCAGAGCTGTAGAAGAATGCATTGATAGGCATGGGCCTACTAGAGACCCCTACAGATCAAACTCTTTCTGGATCTGCATAATCCAGTCCCTAAAACACTCTTAAAAGCATATAAAGGTATATGGCCTATGTTAAAATATGAAATAGTGTAAATGCTATCACTACTGCAAGGCATTTGGATATCAAAGTAAGGAAAGCTACAAGAATTTGGGTTGTATATTTGTTGGAATATGCCTAGTGTATTTTTGATCCAAAAACCAACACTGAGCTAAAACATTCTACTGACCTTGTAGCAAGCTCAACAAATCAAAGGAATGAAAATGTAAAAAATGCAATATTTCAGATAATAAGTGTATCTCTCTGGTCATGGGCAAAATGGCACCAGCATTTAAAGATGCTTAAATAAACGTTAAGGAAATTCTGCTCAGTGACGTTTGTGGATAGGGCAGCTGATGCTCACATGCCGCAGCCGAGGCCAGTGTAAACGACATCACCTGAGACCCTGCAGAGATTTCCGCCTGACAACAAGCTATGATCACCTGCTCTGTCACACACTGAAGTTGAGATCTGGGGCAACTCACTTAACCTGCCTGTGTCTTTGTTTTCAAATCCAGATAATTAGCACAAAGCACACTCCAGCTGGGTCCAACCGAGCCACCACAGGGCATGGCTGAATCCAGCAGCCGTGGTGGAGATGCCTCTGAGAAAACATAGTTAAAGGAAGGGCAAAATGATGCATGGCTGTAAGATTTGAGGGAAAAAGTGTCAGAAACAGCCCTGTGAGCACCAAGGTCAGAGAAGTAGAAGCCAAAGAGGTGCTCCAGGTGCCAGAGCAGAGACTGATGGTGAGCAGGTTTATCCTGAAGGAATGCAGCCCATGGAAGGACTCACACTGGGGCAAGTAAAGGTGTGAGGAGGAAGGAGTAGCAAAAAGGAGCTCTTATGGACTGACCACAACCCTCATTCCATGTCCACCTGCACCATGTGAGGGCTGGGAGTGGGTAGAAAAGTTGGGAATAAAGGAGTGAAGATGAGCCTAGCGAAAAGTGTTTGGAGCAGGGAGGAAAGATTATTTTAATCTGTCTTTGTTTCCCATTTTCCAAACCTATTTTAATTGGCAATAAATTAAATTAGTTTTCTCCAAGGTAAGTCTGTTTTGCTCATGACTGTAACTGGTAAGTGATCTCCCTGTCTTTATCTCAACCCATAAGCTTTTCATCTTATTTTCTCCCCCTATTCCCTGTTAATGATGAGAAGTGAGAGAGCAGCTAGGTGGGCATCTGACAGCCAGCCAAAGTTAACCCAGCACAATAACACAGTAGAGGCTGCAAAGTGCTCCAGTTGCAGGAATGGTTGATTCACATAGACATATATATCAAACACATGTATCCGGGCTGCATGTTGTCCTACACCCACAGGAATGTTTCTGTGATTGTGCTTCTTCATTGTGAGTAAGGAGACAGCTGTTACTTGAGTCAGTACCGAATTAGGGATATTCCCCTGTCCTGTGGGGCAGTGCTGTGTTGAGATATCCTTGGATAGGCACTACACAATAGTCAGCACTGTGGTAAGCACATGCCTGGGAGGTAATCCTGTGCTTGATGCGCTAGATTAGCTTCCTGATGTAGAAGGATGCTGCAAATTATACTACCTCCCTTGGATGGGGTTGATAAGTCTTGACACTGAGGCACAGAAGTTTTAAATATTATCCAGAAAGAGATCAGTCTTCTGCATTAAAATTTTACAACTAAGCCTCCAGGACAGATAATCAGACTGACTGAACAGTTGAGACCAAAATATGAGACTTATATGGTAAGGCAATACTTAACATAAGCAGCAGTGCAGTAGTGCACATCACACTAATCAGTTTTGCATAGACCATTTTGAAGAAAAGGAGTTCGTGCACATTTCTGCAGTGTTTGCTGCAGTCCTGCATATGCAACTCTGAGGTGATTTCACCTGCACTGTCAAAACACTTAGTTGTTTTTGCTGCCAAAGATTCCTGCTTGCATTAATGTGATATGCTGCTTGTCTGCAGATAAGCTTCCATAGGCTGATAAAGCTTTTTAGGTATTTATCAGGATAACTTAGTGAATTTTCTTCAGATACAGTTTCTTTAAGACATTTTTTAAGTGTTGGCATCTTAGTGATGCTTTTCCAGATGGAATTCAATACAGTTCTGATATGTTCCTTATCACACAGACATGCTTATTCAATACAGTTCTGATATGTTCCTTATCACACAGACATGCTTATTTTAGGGTTCACATATTTCTCAGGGTCCTGGAAATTCATGTTACAGAGTTGCATATATATAAATATGTATATATGTACTCCACAGCTAATTAAATATTAATAAAATATTGCAAAATTACAGCAATGCTATTGGTATGGATTCAAATTTGCTTCTTTTCAGATTACAAAAGCCCATCAGCCATGCTGCCAAAGAAGAGCACAAGAATGGATATTCTTTCTTATTAGAAGAGTCCCACTGCCTCATGAGTACAGTGATACTTGGGTTAGGTCAGCTTTCTAGCAGTGTAATAGAGATTGGATGGGATTCTGATGCCCAGAAGAAGTGAACCTCTGTATTATTCTGTATCTCAATGCACAGGAGATGGGGCTTATTTAGTCAGATGCAGTAGTGCCCAGAAGTCATTTTACTGCTTCCAGACCTGAGCTGGTTTGCCTGCATGTCACTTAACTGAAATGTGGCAGTCACTGCACACCCAGGGAGCTACATGTTGGGCTCTGATCTGCAGTGTAGACCTGCATCTTTCAAAGTCATCAAGGTCATGTATGTGTACATTCAGAACTGAATGAAATGCAAGCAGTTGCACATATGTGTAAGTAAAGAACACAGTGTTTTTCTATACTGCAGATATTTAATAGGAAATTCTGGAATCCTTCCCTAAGTTGCTCAGTTATGCTGAAAACATTAATATTAGTCATATCAAATGTCTGACTTCCTTCTCTGAGAATGTTTTTTTTTTTTCCTGGGGTTTTTTTCTTTTGTTTTCTTAGTTAGGAAATTGTTGACATCTCAACAAATTTGTGGTACATTGCTAATATTTATTGGCATTTAAAATTAGGAAGCAGGACAACATAACAGAGCATGGGTGAATACAATTCAGTTAAAAACTAAAGTAGAAAATAAATACTTTAAATGCATGTGCAGAATACAAGACTGAGTGGAAAATTTAGACAGAAGATTGCAGAAACCAAATGAATCACTATAGAAAAGAGATGAAGAATATAGGAAGTCCTTTAGACTGGAATTACAAAGGAAAAAGAAAAAGAGATAATTGAGATGATATTATAAAAAGAGTAAAAATAAATAGAAAGGACAAAACATGAAAATAGGAGAAGAAATCAAATAAACCACAATTGGATTTGGCAAAATGAGCAGGAAGATTGAGAGACAGAACGGACAATGGCAATAAGAAGAATATTGTGTGAGGAATAAGCTGGTTATATTTGATAATAATCTCTTTAATTTCTGTCTCATTTTGATAGAGTGTTATGGGCTAGACTTTATTGAAATGGCCTATCTGACTATCTGGTTATTCAGTATAATCATGCATTGGGATTATTTCATCTTGATCACTAATAATTCTATAAAATGAAATGCAGGCCTGTGTTTTATTAATCCCTTCTGCAAGGTTCTCTTTTGCACAGAGACAATTGAAACAGCTCGAGGGCAAACTTCTAAAAGTTATATTTATTGTTAGTCTTGTAGATAGTAAGATCTTCATTGTGTTCTGTGATTTGATGATGTATGTGTGTAGCAAAAAAGGTAGTCAGCTGATCACCAAATTCTACCAGAAGTATCTAACTCAGGAATGTGGGATGCACTGGACTGGTTTCCAGAGGTTCATCATGTGCTTCATGGACTTTTTCTGCAAGTGAATTCAACTCATGATGAATAAGAAGAGCTATTTCAAATTTCACTATAATTTCTCCTATGCCATATATTCGTTAAGAACTAATTATTGAAAGCATTTACATTTGTGATTACTCCTTTACAGCATAACTGTATTGAAAAAAATGATCATGTTTAGTATATTTTTAGCTAAAAATTGACGTTAGAAAGCAGAGACAGCAGAATATGAGACCTTTCCTATTTCACCCACCTTCAATGGCGGATCTAGGCATGGCAGTCCCTAAGTGTGACCCTCATATGCCAGCTTTTTGGTTTGCTGTGCTGGACAGGATGAAGAGTTTCAGATGAGAATGCAGGAGGAAAGTTTATGAAATGGCAATAATGGAACTCAGCCCACTTTTAAATCTCGGCTTTGCAGATCTGAATGCAGAAGGTGAAGACTTATCTTCGTTTCCCCTTTTTGACATTAGTAAATTGCCAAGTATATTTTACAAAGAGTGAAACAAATGAGATTTCTTGATGTGCATGAATAATTCTGGGCAAGACTGCAAAAATCCAGATGCCCTGGATGCTGCGAGCAAGGTTTGAAGGCAAAACAATGAGGAGCTGGGTAGCTCCTCATTAAGCAGTTACTTTCCTATTCCTTTAGAAAGAACTATCACTTTTTGTGAATTCACTCCAGCTCAGTCAGAAAGGAGTGACTATCTGTCATCACTATTTTTAGAACAATCCCGAAATTTCAGTACCCGAATAGGCTAAGCAGAAGCATGATATGACATATGCCTTCCCCTGATCCCAAAGAAATCTGTTGCCTGCATGTTTTGTGTGTAGGTCAGCTCTCAAAACAGGAGCTGAGATTTCTGGCAGTATAGAAACATCCTCTATAACGACCTCTTGTTATTTTCATGTTTCTTTCATTTTATTCACTCTGGAGGCTTCAGAGCCTTCAGATCTTCTATTTGCATTGCATAGATGCTCTGACCACTTTTTCAATACCTTTACATCTGCAGACTTTCTCCTATAAAGGTAGTCTGGCTTGTCATTTTGTCATTAATGGTTCCTCTTCTCATAACTCAGACAAATATCTTTTTGAACTGTAAGCCTATTGCACAAATACTCTAAAGACTTTATATACAACAAAAACAATAACTGAATAAGAAAAAGCCACTCTAAAGTTTTTAAACTCTGAGTAAAAATGTTTCTCCTAAAAAAACCAGAACTGACTATCTACCTACCTCTTTATTTAGAGATACAAAAATCCTTAAGTGCTTCTGTACTTGAGGGACCTTCTCCAGAAAAGTATTCATTATTTCACCTTCCTTCTACCTGGAATAGAAATTCCTAGGGACCCACCACACAAATGTAGTCCACATAGGCAAGGTTTTACCAGGTTGAGGAGTGTCTAATCAGACAACAGGAATGAGTTCTGAGACTTCATTTGCTTTTGGAGGGACTCTTAAGCTCTAGCAGAGCAAATTAATGTGATTTTCCTAGAGGACTGAGATCTGAGGTAACCATAAGTGGGATTTGAAGCCTTACTTGTGAAACAGCTTTCTATCTAGTTTTAATGGACTGTTTACAATGAGTAAAAAAAGGTCCGTGAATAATAGGGGGATGAAAGTTATCAGTCCCCTGGATCACATAGTTTGTATTGCTCAGTCTATTGTAATTTGTGAAAGCAATATACACCCATTAAATTGGTGTGTTAGTTTCTCTACATCATTCTTTCTGTGTTAATGTAATGACTGGGACTACGAAGAGATATCAGGGAGATAAGGAATGCAGCAGAGGAGCTCTGTCGGCACACAAGGGGGAGAGTGTGTTGCAGTGAAGGTGACTAGTCTATGAAGGTTTGGACAGATTTGCTGGAGCAGGCAGCAGGGTTCAGACAGCATTAATGAGATTGTTTATTAGTACCGGATGAACAATTCTGCAACTCACTTGACAAATACCAAGCAAAAGGCACCCCAGGGGAGTGTCCCACTGCCTTTAGCAACTCCGTGATCTGTGGAATAAAATAATCACTGAAGAAAAACAATGTATTTTCCATCTATTAAGTTTCTGTAACATATGAAATGGCTTCTATCAGAATTTAAAATCTAGGCTAACCCTGCATGAGATCAGGAGCTTTGTTTAAAAAGCAGAAGCTGTGGTTAAAACAGAAGCATAAAATGGCAATGTTGTGGCTGACTTAATAAGCTGTGTATACTGTACTGCATCTATTTCATTTCTGGTTTTTTAAGTTCTTTGTTTTGATTCTTAAATTCCACAATGTTACCTTAGCTAATGCACAGCAACAGATTTGCTTACTAACGCTGTTTCGTTTTTCACAACCGTCTACCATTCTTGCATGCTGTAAGTGTTTGAATATGTTTGAAATAGAGGTTTACAGCTAACTGCAGGGTGCTCAAAAGCTTTCTCCTTGGAGCACTTTGTTTTCCCTTTTTCTTCTTGAAAACCCCGAGGGTCGGCCTAAACAAGACTTTGCACTTTTTGATATACACACACACATACTTCCCTTTATATACATGAAAGCGATGTGTGTGCATATACTTATGCAAACATACATTATCTTTCTTCCTCTTTCCATCCTTCCACCCATTCTTCTATCCACTCACCCATTCACTCATCCAGTTTAAGAGCAGTTTCTTATAGTAAGGTAAAAGCGATAGACTTTTCACAAGTTTTCAGCTTTTACTTTTTCTTGTCAATGATCCAAGATCATTAGAAAAGTGGATGTGAAAGGTTGATTCTGTTCCTTTTTTAAGTAAGTCTGTGAAAAGTGACCAGAACTGAAAGGATCTGGCAAACCAGTATGCCATTTACATTTTGAATTAGTGCCCAGAAATTTTTAATCAACTAGTTGCTAAAGTGTTTCTATGATTTCTCAGGTTATTTGTACTCAAAATTGAACCTCAAGATTATTACTTAAGGTATATAATTTTTTTGGGGGGGACATGCCTTTACTATATTCCTTTTCTTATACTTTCTTTCTTGTGATAACCAGATGCTTTCCTGTTTATCTTGACAACATATCCATCAGCATCAGCTGTCATTATGATGTTGATATGGTAAATGCTGAGTGGCTTTCTCCCTTTCCTCTAGTTCACCTGGCTGCTCCTTTCCTTCATCATGCCAGTGAACAACTATCTTCTAAGTCAGAAGAAAAGTTGTACTCATCTGTACTCATACACTGTTGTCCTTCCATAACCTTCAAAGACCTATTCTTGAGTTCTCATTTGATTGCCGCAGAAACACATCAGAAAGTACAGGATAGGCTTGAGGTTTATGGTTTTGAATTTAAGGTGCGCAGTACACTGCAACAACTTTCATTGCTCTCCAAGGTTTATCTTCCCTGACTCTTACCTGTATTGCAGAAATGAGGCATCTTGCTATTCAGCAGAGAGCTGTGTGATTGCTGGCATCCAAACTGCATCTAAAAGGTATTTCATCCGTACAGCCAGATCTTTAGGTGAGCAGGAATGCATTGGTGACAGCACCTGTGCTGTACATGCAAGCCATCTATTTGGAAAATTTTTCTTATCTGGTTCAACATGAAGAAATGCCATGTAGTAACTGCAGAAAGCTGGAACGTCTGCTTAAATAACCTCTTGGGTTTGGTGTCCTTTGTACAAAGTCATTACATACCCAAGGAGTAAATCAAAGGTAACGGAATCAGTAGTAAGTCTCCTAATAACTTTAATAGGCCTTACACCAGTACTTTAATTTAGATTTGCATTGTAAATGAATTATCTACAAATCAAGAAACATGCATGGGAGCAGAACAAACTGACTGGAGCGGCCTAGATGGTGTAAAGTGCTGCTGACTCAGGCTCTGAACAAAACTGCCGTTCTCCGTTTAAATGATGGCTGCATTTCAGGGCACTTCTCTTATGCTCCACCAGGGTGAGGGATGCTTCCCTGTGCTGTCTGCTCTGAGGTTGTGAAGATCAACTACCCCGGCAACGCGCTGCCGGGAGAGAGTGACAGACCCTGCGGCACCCGTCAGGTCACAACGTGAACCGGGTCTGGGGCTCAGCAGCTCCTCTGCGGATGGGTCTGACTTGTGGGAGTGTTCCAAGAGCTCCTGGCCCTCGAAACAGACAAAACCGTCCTTCAGCGTGTGTGGCGAGCACCCCTCCACCACGGACCACAGCGGAGACGCTGACCACAGGGACCACAGCTGAAAGGATTTCACTCGCTGACCAAGAAGACGTCGCTGGATCTATGGGGCGGTGAGCCTATTTCTCCGTTTTATTTCCTTTCTCCTTTTCTTCTTCTGCTTCTTATCTTTTATAAGAATAAGAACCTGCCACGACTTTTGTTCCTCCTGAGAGAGTTTTAGGGAAGTCTACAATAAAATTAATGTTGTTTCGTTTTTCAGCCTCTGGAGGGCCCCTGGTTTCTCCCGTGAACGGCAGTGTGGTTACGGATCAGCTCTCTCCTCACCCGCCGGGCGGGACGAGACACCAGCCGAGCTGAGCCCAGGCCAGCCTCGGTGCCTGCAGTTCCAACTCAGGAAGCAAACAGCCTGTGGCCCTTTAACTAGGGATGGTAAAATAACTTCTGCCTCGGTACAGCTGAGGAGCAAGGGGCCCTGTCTCCACAATCAACATGTTATAAAAGCATGTTATGGTTTTATTTAGTGTAAGTATAAATTTTTGGCTCCACCTATGAGTGGTATGTCATTTTTGCACATATGGATAGTTTGACTGTTTCAAAAGTAAAACTTAAAATTACAGTAGGTAACTTTTATTTTTTTTACAAAATTTCTGGGTCATGTGCTTTCAATTTGGTACTTTTTGCTAGATCTTAAGCCTTATGTGTATTAAAATCCTAATAGATATTATTTATTGAAGATGTGGTCATCCCAGTCTAGATGCTGCATCTCTCAAGGCCTACAGCTGACTGTACTGTGTCAGCTCAGTGGCAGTGTGTAGTCACAGCTAATTTAGGGTATGCCTGTTAAGGACTGAATGTTTTGAATATGTACTGATATTGATTGATAGCGAGTAACAAATAACCATTGAGAATGTGTATTGTTAATGAGCAGCAACCTAGTTAAGTGTTGTTTTGAAGTTTGAAATGAAGAGGCATTTATCAGTCTTTTAAATGCCTCTATAGCAGTGGTCTCTAATTTTCTGGCTGGTATATATACCCATACTTTCAGTTGGAACAGCAGTGTTAGGCAGCCACTGAGGGCACCTAGCTGTCTGCAAGTTGTGTATTTAGGCTATGCAAGGCATTTGTGGTACGCCATAGGCAGCAAGGGAAAAAGGCAGCAAGGGAAAAAGGCACCATCGGGCAGCGAATAATCCCAAATCTCGTGAGCTCCTAGTTTGGGATTTGTAGTCACCTCACTTGCGGTGTCTACACTTTTCATCTGAATATAGAGAGAGTTTATGTGTGTTTTGGGGGTTTAGAACCAACTACCAGTTATTGGTGAGTTGTGGCCTGTACCTCAAGACTGCCTCTTTTAATTCTGGCCCAAGATGCCTAAACAGAAAGCAGTGAACATAGGTTTTTCAGATGAATACACCAGTCACCTGTATCAAGAGGAATGTTAATTTATTTTAGTAGACTGTTCGATGGAAGTTTTGAATGTGAGCTTACATATTAGTGGTGGGAAAAGGAGAAAGCGTGGTGGGAAGAGAAGAAAGCTTAGGCCATTATCTGGTGTGCCTGCAGCTAGGTGGCTGTACTCACTTTATTGAACGAAGTTAAGAGATTCATAGGTTATAAAAGCAAGAAGGAACCGTTGTGATCATTTACTGTGACCTCCTGCATAACACAGTGCATTGGAAATTTTTGAATTAATTCTTATATGAACTAGAGTGTTCCATTTAGAAAAATAACCAATCTTGTTGAAAGTGTTTCCAGAGATGTCTGCCATAATCAGTAGCAAATAATTTTAATGTTTTATTGGTCTTTAGTGCTTTATACTCTTTCTGAATTTGGCTTGCTTCATCAAGATTGTATGACCTCATTACAGAATTACCTGCTGGACTGATGAATCTTCTATTATGAGTTGCCTGTTTGTCATGTAGATACAGACACTTTGGGCATGCAATCTCTAACCTTCCCTTTGTTAAGGCAGACTGAATGAACAAGTTACTGAAGGACATGCATTGTGAGAAGCATTTCCTGATCAATAGGTCTTCTATAAGTATTTTCTACATTATTAATCCCTTGCTAGCATCGCAGGCCTTGCAGCTGGACATGCAATATTCCAGTACCTGTTTGCACCACTGCTAAGTACAGAAATACAGATAATCTTACCTATTCCCAGTAAACATTCTTTTTATTCAGACAGAGTTTATGTGACTGGTTTTGACTGTGCTGTTTTATTTGGAGGTTGTGTTTCGTTGAGTAGGTCTCTTAATGCCTATGACCTCAGATAAGCAGTAGGATATAGATTGTTCTGTTCTGTAAGCCTGGCTTCATTTGGCTGTACTAAATGCATATATTCAAAAACTAACTGCAGATGCAATTGGTGATATTTATTTTATCTTTTCTGTCTAGGTCATTGCAACTTTAGTTATCTCAGTTACCTATCTCCCAAACTTCCTTACAGAATTGTGGTAGTGGATTCTTGCAAGGCTATTTCTGAGCATGCAAGTTATATTTTTGCCCTCTGAAGAAGTTTCTGGCTGTTGGAATGAAGAAACCAAGGGTACCAAACAAGTAGCAGGTGAAGTAGATCATTGAAGGTGGGAGAAGCTCATACCCATTTATGAAGCTATCAGCCAGTTTTAATCCTTTGACAGGTTTCATATTGGCTTTGTGTTGCTCTAATTTTGTAAGCAAAATGTGTTAAAGGCCTTACTGTACTCTAAGAACATTATATCAAGAACACTAATCAGCTGCAGTGCAAGGATATTAAGTTAGGTCTTTGCTGTCATACACAAGAGAAAGAGCTCTTTCTCCTTAACCTCATTAACTCTATGAAACTGAACTGGGCTGTTGATGCTACATACTGTGGTTAGTGCAGAAAACCTGTGTTAATGGGGTAGTCTTGGGATGTCAGCTTCCTTTCTTACCTGTGGCATGCTAGTGAACAAATTTTTCAGTGCAGTGCTTGAGAACTGCTGGAAGAATTAGGCAAAAGATACTTGACAATTCCTATTTTGAACACTTTTTAAAGTATAAGTCATATTTGTCTTCCATTCAGGTCCTGTTTCTTCTGGAGAATGTTACTGCATAGGAGCATGTTGGCATAATTTTACCCATCTGTAACAGAAGTTGATTTCTCAGGAGAAAGGTTTGTGTGCATAACCTTGGGAGGATTATATTTGCAAATGCCAAAGGAACATGCTACACCAAGTATCTTCCTGGAGCACGTGTATGGTTTAGTCATATTTGTCTGTGCAGCTCGAAAGCAGCAGTGACTTCTGTGAAGTTTGTTTTTGACTTCTCTGCAGTTTGAATTGTTTCAGTTGAGCACCTGGACTTTGATGGAAGTAGAGAGGGTGACAATTAGTTGTGTCACTCATCAAAACCCTACACAGTAAAGTGTGGCATATGCATTGCACCCTATACTTGACTTTCTAGATAGCATTGTCTTCTTTTTCTCCCAGGCACTATGGTGTAATGAATAAAAGCATGAAGGCTTCACAGAGATACTGGAAACAGGCTTGCTTTCATTAAAATTTGACAATATAAAGATATTTGCATAACCAGAACAAGAATGAACAATAGAAACATCATAAAAAAGTTCAGCCAAAAATTGATGAACCAGAAAAGCTTTAAGATGATTCTTTTTGTCCCTCAGTACTGTGTAGATAGCAGAACAGAGAAATAAAACTTAGAAATACGAGGAAAGGGAAAAAGCCAGAAAGACTCTATTTCTTTTAGTTCAAGGAGGTTATTTAAAAAGATTGAATGGTGAAAGTGGCACACTGAAAGAATAAAAATTTTCCTAAGAAAATGTTTAATTAAAAAATGAAATAAGATAGCTATAAGCAATTAACATTTTCATAAGATATAAAGCAATCCAGGCCCAAGGCATTACAAGCTGTATTTCAGCTAGCACATAGTTCCACTTAGTACATAAAATATAACTGCCCCCAAGAAGTCAGTGCTAGGCAAGTGCAGTAGCAGGGAATTTAACTGCCAGGCTTAATACTGCAGTATCGTGCCTACTGCCTTTTTGTTCTTACCTCTTAGCCTAGAATTGCACTGGAATATCTAATAATGCACAGTCATGAAATGAAGATGGTGACGTGTATTATTTGGTTGTGATCACACCCGGGTGACATGTAAATATTATCGATATTTAAGCAAGCTGTTTTAAGTGGTTTTTTACCTTTTGAACCATTTCCTTCTTCAGTGAATGCAGTGCTTTGTTAGCTTATCATAAAGGTTAGCAGAAGAGTTCATAATCTCTCACTGCTATGTGGAATAGGTCTGACGGTGCCACAAGGTAGCACTGAGTACACACCTTCTCCTTGTCATAGCCCTTGTGCTCACTCTCATGGAGACCAGTTTTCAGGGCTGAACAGGCAGCATGAACAAGTGGCTGGTCAGCTTTCATGATAGTGCTGTGCTTTTGCGCCTCAGCCCTGAAATAGAGACAGCTCCTTTATTATTTGCTTTTGGAAGGATGCATTATTAATCTTTTCACACGGGCATACAGTTATAAATGTAGCATCTGGGAAAAAAGATGGGTAATGACCCTAAGAGGGCATTCTTGTCTAGCACTATGATTATACAGTGTAGCTGTTTGGTACTTTAATGCTCCTGAGGGCTCAGCCACTGCAGACATCCACCTCTCTGTTCTTCAGTCTCTAAAGAGGTTGCCTTTACCACAGGCAGTATAAGGTGGCCACTACCCTTAATCTTTCCTCAGCACAGTACAGAGCACTGGGTATCTTTGCAGAAATGACTGCATTAGAGAAATAGCTCAGTGCAAGAAGGCTGTCACAGCTTTCTTCTGTGTTTCCAATTATACAATTAACTTTGAGACTATTCCCCTTACTGTGTTAAATTGTCACTGTATTTTGAAGATCTTTGCAAACCTCAGTCCCCTTGCCAGGGTGATTTTTTTCATTTTAAGCAGTCTGCAGCTTTGCTCATTGCTGACTTTCAGTGCCCTTTATGTGTGCAGTGACTGAAATACAGGCCCACTGAACACATACAGTCATTCATAGCTTTCACACTTTTGGAAGGAAAACCAATTCAAAACCTATAAACTCCTATTAATTATTTACACAAAGTAATCAGTAAAAGTTCAAGGTGGGCCTGACAAGGAATTAGCTTAATGGCAACTTGCCGTCATGAATTGCTTTTCATCTGCACAATAATGTTGGAGCATTAGCGCTGGTATCCAGGCAGAGCAGTTCGCCAAACAGTGTGTTTTCGTGAAACAAATTTAAAAAGTGATGAGAAGGTACTACTAAAAGCTCATTTCTGATTTTGCAAACACAGGCAATTCTTCATGAACAATGAAGCAATCAGTGAACAGAAATTTCACTGTGTAGCTCCTTTGAGCAATCTTAAGAAAATGTATAGTTTAAATTATGAATATTCAACAGCCCATAAAACACCACAGTTAAGGACTCTTCTAATATGTCTGAATTATGAATAGTTCCAGGAAAGGTGGCTCACAATGCAGAAGGGGGATCTAAATTTGTCGATTTTTTCTCATTGAACTATATGCTAACATTATGATATGTAATTTGAATATTACATTTCGTACTTCTTTAGCTCTTTCATTTCTATGATCTAAAAGCATTTAAGAAATTAAAAATTGTATTTCATGAAGTAAAAAAAACTTGGCTGGGAATGAAATCTACAGCAGATGTTGTAAACTCAATTTAAACCACATAAAATAAATCTCTAGCTGACAGTTGCCACCTAGTACCATGTTTGAATAACATGAAAACATATTCCAAAGGACACAGTGAATGGACATCTACAAACAGATAAAAGTGCTAAAATACAGCATAATTGTCTGTAAAGAGGCAGTGCCTGCCAAAAGAGGCACCTTCAAGGTCCAGGGAGTGAACTACTGCATCCAGAATAGGTCAGAGCCATTTTGACAAAGTCTTTTGACATTAGAAAGCTAATTTGTCAAAACTAAAAGTCTTTCTCAGAAATAATTTCAGCTAAAGTTCAGTAGGAAGGTTTCAGAGGAGACTACAAATGTTCCAAAGGGAATACAAACACAAATTCCATTTCCTTTAGTGTGAGATGTCCCCACCTCTTCTATGTGCCTCTCTTCAACTAGGAAAGACCCTGCAACAGGGAGCAGTAAGGGAAACAGTACTTGCTAGCAGAAGGGGACAAGGAGGATTTTTCTCTTGCAGTCCCTAGCTGAGGAATGGCTTTGGCCACTGCTGGATGCAGGAGCCTGTGCCCTTTTGGTCATTCCTAAAGGGTCCTGCAGTTTTGTTTGCTCATGGTCTGCCCAGATTTTCTTTTGCCTTCCACTCAATCTGTCAGCTATACCCCAGGGAGCTGGTCCAAGGAATTGCAAACAGCCCCTTCAGTTAAATTGTTTAACTTTTTTTAATTGTGAGTAGCGCTTAATTGTGCTATCTAATAACTGTAATAATTCTCAACACTTTCATATAGCTATTCATCTTCAAAAAGTATCACTAACATTAACTAATTAGTTTTCTGGTTTTCTCATCAGACATGGAATCGCAAGCTGTGATCATGCGGACCACCTAGGTAATTATAATTTTCTTTGCATTGAAGATTATTCCAAAGACTGTTTTTTTTTGTTATTTTAGGTGTAGTCTTGCAAATGCTAATTTGAGTTAATAAGAGTTAAAGCTGAAGTGATTAAATGATAGGATTTCTGCTTTAAAAACTTCAAAAGTGGCATGCTAGTAATTCTCATTGAAAAAGGACTTCTTTCATCTAAAAGCTGACATTTAAGTACTGAAAGATAGTGCTAAAGGACTAGTTTTGACACAATCCAGTCATGGAAGGAACAAATCTATGAGTTAATCTAGCTTTCTTACTATTAGAAAATATATACTTACTTATATATACTTATATAGTTATGCTTATTACTTATATATACTTACTATAATGAAATATTCAAAGTTGTACTGGTATGGGGGTTTTTCTTGCACTTCACAGCAGTTTTTTGAGAACATCCACAATGATTTTCAGTAGAGCAGCAAGTAGAAATTGGTCTTTTTCACCTAAAAGAAGTACAAAACCTGCAGTTTGCAACAAATAATTTGGTCAAGATGCATAATGCATGAAACACGCCACTTTATTATTGACTGCTTCTATTACTTTAGTGGTTATCACTTCTTCCTTAAGGGACAGCAGGTGGTTAAACTAACAGAATTAACTGGGTTTTGTTAATCCCTGCTCTAAGGTAATAAGAATTAAATAACAAAAGGTATTCAAGAGGAGCAGTAGTGCAGGTTCCTTAAATGTCTTCTGTCTCCTCTCTCCAGAGACAAGCACAACGGGGTGAATCTCATCATTATTTGTCTTTTCAAGGACAAAGCTGTGATAGACAGGGCTTAATGTGTATCTTGGTAGAATTGGATTTGGTCCTCAGGGCTGGGCCAGAGGGCTGCTTTGTTAGATTTGTTAGATTTACTCTCTCTCCCGCGCTCTCTCTGTACCACAAACAAAATTACCTCTTGGAGGCCTGCATCAGCCCCATCATCCTGAGACTATCTCCTCTTTTTGATTTTGGTCACATCTAAATCTGTTTAAATTGTCAACATGATGATTTGTGGAGAGACAGGGATTAAGCAGAAGGGAGATTAACACAGTTGTCTATCTTCTTCGAAATAATATACCTGCTGACAGTAAGGGCATTCTTCAATTTACATAACTTAGCTCACAAGAAAGGTTTTACGGTTGTTATTGGGTTGCTTTTTGCTATCAGCAGTACAAACTCACCTGCTCCCCGTGCATTTAAAGCCTTGATAGTCTGTCTCTTCAGTTCATATTAGAGACATTCCGTCCTCTTTTTCCAGATGAAGTAAGTCTGGTATTTGAGTAATATGCATTCAAATAGATTATTTGAGAAATAAATATACAATTCTGCTGGGTATGAGATGAACTTCCAGTGCCCCAAGGAAAATAGCTACATTCCAGTACATTCCAGTCAAAACTCTGTGAACAATTGTTTTGAAATGGAACCATGATCTCTGTTTTTGTCTTTCATTTGCTGGTAGAAGTTGGCAGATTACTCACTCTTCTAATTGTCTAGGACCTTCCCTCTCCCACATGCTATAGTCTTCTTTAATACTTACCTAGGCAAGTATTAACAGCACTAACAAGAATTGCTTGGGTGGTATTTTGTTGTCAGCCTCACTGGTGGAGAACAAAGGACTGCAGAAGAAGGAGGAAATTTCATCTAAAGACGGCAATGTCTATTTTTCTCACACTTTCTGCATTTTATCTTTGTTCAGTTACAAAGGATAAGGCACAGAGCCTTTTCTTCTGTATGTACAGGCCTATGCTAAAGAAATCTTGTTTTGAAATGGGAACTGAATTGTGAGACAGCATTATGCAAGTTAAGGGAAAGCACAGACTTCCAGCCAGTAAATTAATAATGTACTGTCGCAGCCACAAAAGCTGGAAAAGCTGCATATGCAGAAAGGAAAGAAAGAATTACATTATAAAAAAACTCAACAAAGCTGTTTCCTAGGCGTGAAACAACTTCTGTTGGAACCTTGTATTTTTGCATGATATCTCACATAAAGACTGCTTTGTGATTGCTGGGTAACGTGCTGTTCTGTTAAGATGAGGAAGCTGATACAGTTACCTCCAGCCTTGCTTCTCTGAGACTCGAAGCACTTGTGAAAACATCTGTTGCACCAGAACTGAGAAAGTTTTTCTAATACGGAACTTGAGCTTGCTGCTCAGCATTGCAGAGGAGTGAAGGCAGAGGAGCAGACAGAAGTTGTTTTTTCGTCTCCTGTGTCTCACTGAAATGCTAAGCAATTCTAACATGCTGTAGAGGTTTTGGGGTTTTTTTCAGTATTAACAGCTAAAAGTGATGATGTAAACAAAATGAGTTGGTCCATTTCTTAACATATTTCCTGGATCAAATCTGAAGTAAATGTGTTTTAGAGGTTGGAAGAAATTTAGTTCTTTTTCTTCTTTTTCTTTTTTCAGACCTTAAGCTTAATGATTATCTTTGAGTTTCACAGTTATATCTATTAGCCATACCTCAAGAAACATTCTTTCCTAAACTTCTCAACTAAACTAAGCAGATGGAAATCATTCAGATTTTTTAGTCAGTTGACTAATGACTAATGACGACACATGCCCTTATGCAAGATACTCAATGGTCTCCATATGCTTCAAAACCATGCAATGTTTCTACTACTCTTTCCATCAGTTTCACTGGGTTCTGTGCCATTTATTACTATCGTCTTTTTTTCCCCCCATATCAATTAATGCTGCACTGTTGATGGTTGTGAAAGACTCAAATGTGAAAACAGAGCCTCTGTCTTATCACAGGCTTAGGGCAGGTATGGTAGAGACAGATAAATTCACAAGAAAAGACACAATGATCAACAGAGGTAGAATACTTGATGAATAGGCTCTTGAAGTAAGAGAGATTTGGGCAGCTGTATGTTTTCCAGTTCATTCTATCTACAGTAATTGTAGTTGTTTCTGTAGGTCAGGTTTTAATTTTAATTAATTACATTGCTGAATTGCTGAATTGGGTGTTTTAGGAAGGACAGTCTTAATTTTAGCCTTAAAACCTTAAAAGGCTTACTCCTAACTAAATAAACCAGTCAGGAAGAATAGGTTACCTCTATAAATTATCCTGACATTCCACTTATGGGAAAAAATTATCTGTAAATTACCTTGTATTGCCACAGGTATAAGAAGAATCAGAAGTGCCAAAAGGGATGTTGAGAAGGACTGCTGAACTGTCCCTGTCTAATTTAACCCATTAGATTGTTTACGTTCACTTTTAGGCTTTTCAGAAAAAAATTAAAACAACTTCTTGACAAAAGCATAGAGTTCATAATTTCTTTTTAGTGTGTGAACTAACATCAGCTTTTGCCACCAAATCGATGATACGGATGGAATTCATACTGTTTGCTTTCTGAAACATTTGGTTTAGTGCATGCAGGTTTAGAAATATATGGAATTCTGTTTATGCTTGCAATACCTAATGTAAATGGGGAGAGAAAAACACTTCCTCTAAACTCATTCTGCAAATTAAATTGCTCACAATATTCTCTGTGGGGGTAAAAAAATTGCATGAATGCCCAGTATGAAGAAGGACTAAGACTAAATACCAAACACTTCACCTTACTGTGACTTCCTATGAATGGGTTAAAAATGACAAACAGTTTATATATTCACATCATTTTGAGCTGCTGGGTATATCAGTTGAATGAATACATTTGCTGTTGTTTTTTCAGCTCATCAGTAAATTTAGTACAAAAATCTGATAGGATACCAGTTGGATTTATATTGCTGCAGCAGATAGAGATTATTACTGATGCCAAGAAAACTGATTTTCTGCTGATTTGATTAGGACAGTAGCAGTGCAAAGCTACATATCACTATGTAAGACCACTGCAGTCCCCTCGAAACTCACAGGAATTTTGTCCTTGATTTGGAATTTTATCCTCGATTTGGAAAAACAGATCAGTTGTTTCTCTATCCTACTGCATCTATTAGACAATTCATACAAATTCTTTAATCAGCCTCTTCATGTATGCTAGGAAATGGGCCTTCCAAATTAACCAGGGAAATGTCAATTCAAGGCTATAGGGGTTGGTGCTAATAAGGTTAATGAATAGCTGGCCTAAAAAGCAACAGATGGGCCTAACAGAGCGAGAGCCTTAATGGCATTTATAATGCCTAGGGTCAACTGCAGTTTATCTTCATTTTTTTCTCATTTAAAATATTCTAATGGAATAATAGAGTAAGTTTGAATTTTCCCCACAGGGAGATGAAATTTTATGCAGCGCTGTTTATTGAATGTCAATGTGTTTGGTTATAAACAGGGGACTGCTACACAGGGCTAGAACTGTAGTTGTTGCATATTTGCATTTGCAGAGGAATCTGTCATTTAGGCAAAAGAGTGCTCTCTTTTTATCAATTGCTGCTGCAGAACTGTATTTTTTTTTCCAGAAGACAGGCTAACACAGAAGGTCCATTTCTGGTTATATATTGTGGCTAGATGCATGCCTATTATGCTAAATTTGAATAGAGGAATTTTAAGGGTAGAGTTTGAAAGCCCATGTTGCAGTCTCCCCAAAGATGACAGAATTCATGCTCATTATGATAGAACATGTCATATGACAGAATATGGTAGAAATTAAAGAAATATATGGTAGAATTCATAAACATTTCCAGCTAAAGCAGAAAATGTTTTTGATCAAAATGTATTTGTTGGATCTAACAATAGCTTCTGTGACCCCGTTGTCCTTTATCACAGATACAGTATTCTTGCCCTGGTTGGAATAATCCGTATAAGACGCAATTTTAATATCCCTTTCTGCTCTGAATACAGGCTCACAGTGGTGTTAAACTAGCATCGAAGCACACATGTTGCATAAATTTAGTCTACAGGATTTAAGCTATAGTGTCAGCTAAAATAGTGCAGTGTAATGTTGCAGGATATTTTAAGTCTTGTTCTAACAAACAGTTTCTTGAATAGGCATTGTTATTGGGGAAACATTGCTTTTTTATTTAGTTTACAGCTGTCTCAAATGTCTCAAAATAAACATGGATCCGAGGTAGTTTTACCTATGCAACTTACTTTCATACTTTGTAAATGCATGGAAATAGCTAATAATATATTTAAGTTCAGCATAAGACTTTTTAAAGTACTCAGTCCTGAGCTAATGTTGGCAATTTTGCCACATTAGATGCTTTCAAATTGCTCCTCTTCTGCTTCTTTAGTGCTCTCGTAAGTCAGTGATAAAACTCTTGCTGACGCTAATGGGGGCAGAGCTAGGCCATTGCTGTGGGCTTTTGAAAATCTCACTTTATATGGATTTTTAAGATACTATTGGGTTATTCATAATGAAGACCATTGATTTGACTATAGGTTTCTGCAACTCAGTGATTCCAAAGAATCTGATAAAATTGTCTCACCCAATATTAGATGTCTAAAAATTAGGTGTCCAAGTCAAGGCCAGCCAGTAGACTATTCAAGACAGATCTTCCTACTGAGACTGTCCAGCAAAGAACAGGAGACACAATTAATCATTGAAGATTTAATGAAAGATTTAATCTTTTATTGTAAAAGAAAGATTTATGTTCTGATAATCTTGACATTTTGAGCTGCAGGAATCTGCTTTATTGTACTGTCAATTTAGAAATAAATGATTCATCAAAAATTTCAGATGTTAGTTTAATTTACAAATACCTTTGTATATTTTGCTAATGAATATAATATTCTGCATGCAATCTATAATCTTTTAGTGCCAATGGTCTGGAAGAGAGAATCACCTGAATAATTTACTAATTGTTCTACTATCTCTAGAAATTTGGCAAAAGTCAGAAAAAATATTACTGAATAATTTATGTAATGAATTTCATAGAAATTGTCAAGTGGTATTTAATCTGATACTGATAGCTATGGGCTGTAATAGATGTCATCACATAAATTCAAGACCAAACCCATCTAACTTTCAGTCCATCTTCATCACAGAAGGACTTAGTTCTGCATGTCTTTTTGTGGTAGATCTATACTGCTTACTGGGCTGGGGAGAGATCTGTCATTGTGCAGTACTGTACAGCTGACACTAAGTGCAACTGGGTAGATATAGTCAAGAGGAGTGGGATCTACCCACTTCTCCTTTGAGCATTGCAGAACTTACGGACTTACTAAACAGGTGATTTTTACCCTCTTTTGTGTTTACTACTGCACAGTGACAAGGGATCAGTTCCAAGTCTGGGTTAGTAGAAAGCAGTTCTACTTGAATTCTGAAAAGTACCATTGCACCATTCCCTGATGTATTTTAAGAAGAAACAATCTTATTGGATTGTACAGGTGACATCCACCTTTTGCTGCGTGAGCCTTATGTGTTGAGGGTATTGCTTACTCACCTGCACATTTCCTTTATTTACATTACTTTAAGTTTACACAATGTAGTTTTATTAATTGAAGAGGAAACTAAAACTTACATGTTAAATTGAAAGTTAAGTACCAAGCGGCTGTTTTGTACTTCTGAATTTCTAATTACATTCTACGTGACTTTCTGAATTTTATGCTAGGATAACTTTTATTTGTCCTGTCTGCTGACTCTTCAGGAGAAGAGACATTCTCTGCTAATTATAATTTTTCAGATACTATATTGTAAAAACGACTGTGTTCATGGAACTACCTCTTATTTCATTATTTTAGATGATACAGACTGTACTGATAAGAGTGCTAGATGGTAAGTTTCAGAATTTCAAACTTCTAACTCCAGAAAATCACTCGACAGTCACATAAGAAATTGATGAAAAATAATTTAATTGATGCTGTGTAATAAATAGATGTAACATTTTTTAAAAGATAAGCTAATCTTGATTTTTTTCTTTCCCTCCTCCATCCTGATAGCTTTATGATTAGCTAGAACCCTGCATGCATTAATTTAATATATGAATCATCAGTGTTTAATCCTGTGTACACTTTCTGTAGTTCAAATCTTGCAATTGTTTAGCATTAGGAAACAACATAGTCGTGTTGCCGTAGGTAAAAAAATAATTCTAATAGAATCTGATAGATGGCACTGTTGCATTGTTGATAGACCATCTTGAGCCTGAATTCTACATTACTAGTATTTAAAAGGATATTATTGCTTATTAAAGATCCATTGCTTTAGAGAGTTTAATAAAAACACACTTATTTTAGCCTGCATTTGTTCAGTAGTAGGAGTCAATGTACTGGTCTGGTTGTTGGATTGTTGGGCTGTAATTCTCTCCCTTTTATTTGCTCCAGAGGGTTTCCATATCCCATTAGGACTGACTATATACCAATGTGCGTTATACTAATGTGTGTGGGTGTTACTTAATTCACATTACAGGGCTTGTCATTAGAGCAAATTTTTTTGCAAATGAGAAGTTTGATTCCTCCTTCTTTTGTTATAAGCCAGAGCATTCCACGTTGCATTACACAGTACTTTCATATTCCATTTATCCCTTTCTTTGAGGTCTTAAGAATGACAACTACCTCCTATGGGATTGCCAGTACTTACAGATGATTGACTATGATTATCTGAAGCAAATTAAAGGCTAACTTGTCTAGCTCTTGCACTAGCTTAAGATCAGACAAATCCAAAAGCACTGTTGGAACTACTCCAGGTAAATCCATTTGATTTTGTTTGGACTAAAACCTAATGCAGCCTTTGCAGGAATATTAGAATGAAAATTTTCTTGATATATTATCTGACATGCAACTTGGGATATAACCAAAAATATGATGGGAAACAAGGAGCAGCAATGAGATAATTCATCTTTCCTTCAATATATAACAATGTTGTTGAGTAAAAACTAAAGAGTTATTTTATGCACAAGTGGGATTCTATTATAGAAAAATCTGCATACCAGTTTTGAATTCTTGATTGTTAAGGCAAAAACCAAAGCTAGACAGATACTTGTTGAACATCTGCTTTAATATTAATTCTGCCTCTGCTGTGTCATTTATTCCCACTGTTCTCAGCATGTCAGTGAATTAAATTCCACAGTAGATTTTTCTAAGCAGCTAAACATATAGAGCCTTATTAAATACATGGCCTATTTTTTCCTGTTTTAAAATTGACTACAATTGTGAGATTTCCATTATTTAAAATCATAGTGAATGCACATAAAATCACTAAATACACTCATCTACCTTAGAAGAGCTAAGCAGCACTTTGAAGAAGGTAATGGAATTAGAAAGGAAGACTTGCTGTAATTGTATAGCTTGAAATGCATCATGCACCATTAAAATTTTCCCTTATGATAATGGAAAAACAATGCACCAACAGCTTCAGTGAGTATCTTCTTTTGTGTTTGAGGTCTTTGGGAAACATGGGGACAGATCTTTCCTATTGTGAGGAAAAATTGAGAGAACAATGCAAAATGGGAACCGTCCCTGCAGATTTCCTCTTGGGAAGCTTTTCTCCCTTTTATTCCATTAACAAGTAAAAGGTTTGTTCTGCTGGAGAACAATTGCAGCGACTGCCTCCAAGAACTCTGAAAGCTGTCGGGAGGCCAGGGCATCTCTGTGATGGTTCTTTGACTTCACATTTTCTCTGTCTACTGAGCATCTTGTGCTCTGTGTGAGCAGTGTGTCAGATGAACTTTACTTGATTGGTAACAGCAGCTGATTCAAGACCTTGACTCTAAAAGGGTTTTAAAAAGACGTTAAGGTATAAACAGGAAGAAAGCAATATTCTTTTCCTGTGAGATAGGTCATGAGATGCTACAAGGCTTGCTTTACTTCAAGGCTATCTCCTGGCCTGCCCAGTTGGTTTTTGGTCGCATGCACATTCTTGGGTATTTACAGTTCTCTGTGCAAGAGCTGGAGGATTAAATATATACCAGCTTCTCTTGCCAAGGCTATTTCATTTCTCGTCTCTAAAGGCTTTTACACAGAGTTCTTAGGGGAATGAACTAAGTCTAAGTTATTGTAATAGATATTAAAGTGTAAAAAAAGATGCTAGTCAAGTACAGGAATAAATCATGAGAACGGCACATACTCAGATCTTAGCAGAGTACAATTTATTTGCATTGAGTCAAGTCACATAGAGAAGTAAATTTTTCTTCAGCTAAAAGTCTTTGTGCAGAAAGAGAGCATGCCTATTATTCATGTCTTACAAGGCTTTATGGTTTCATGGCTGCACAAAGTTAGCAGGCTATCCCAAGAGTACTGGACCTAATTCAACAGTTCTGTTCCAGGAGAATCCTAATGGTACTGCGTGATATAAAAAAACCCCAGTTTATAATGGGGGGTTTGAACCTTTGATGAAATGAAAAACAATTTTGCTGATGAATTTTGCTTCTTTTGTTTCAGAAGATATTTTTTACTTAAAAATTAGTGTCCAGTAGAATAAAAATGGATTATTAGGGGAACATCCACTTTATGTGCTATAACACCTTAATATAACTTCTTAGTGGACTAGATTTTTTCTAAAATAATTCTCTGAAAAACAAATAAAATGCAGTTACATCAGTTTTGAGTTTGGTCTTCTGAACATTTTATGGCTTTTAAAAAATAGTCTGTTTAAGAAATGCTGTTGTTTGTGTCCATGCTTCAATTGTGAAATTAAATGCCCAATCTGGACTGTAGTAGACAAAGATTTTAATCTCCACACGCATTACGTAGTAGATACCTCTCACCTGAATGTGTTCTAGATGACCAGTTGGCACCATTTGCAAGGCATTGATGTCTCAACCGCTTCCATAACCAGATGTTTAATGTTCAGGAAAAAGAAGTGGTAGTAGAATTTTTAACAAATCTGCTCATATAGGTGGAATAAAACAGGTTCTAGGAGTAATTGAGGACTAGTTCACTGCCTGTAAGAATTCATCAAGGCAATCTTTTTGCCTAATGATCCAGCTATGGTTGTAAATTACAGCACCATTGTAGTTTCAGCTAGCTTTTGTTTCAGCAAAAAAGGGTGCCTTAGAAAGAAAAATAATTATCTGGTATTTTAAATAATATCTAAAGTAATATTTTAATATTTTTAAATATGTGAGTTGGAATTATTTTCCACTGAGATCTCTGCTTGTCATCTCAAAAACTTTTAATCACTTTGTTGATGAGAACCTGAGATGTCTTTGTTCTATATTTTTAAAAGGATAGGTGAGCATTCCAGTATATTACGACATGTACTCAGATGATTGACAAGAGTCTGAGAAAATGTTTCAGTGTGAGAAATTCTGTTTAGAACTTTATACAAATAGTCATGAAAATGTTTTGTTTATATAAGTGAAACAAAATGAGAAACTTAATATCAATGTAATAACTGCATCCTGCTGCATACTGAACTTATCAAAACAAGAATTTTTTGTCAGAAATGAAGAATGACATTTGAAAAGCTGGTGACATTTGGTGGCACCAGCAAAATCTTTGCTGTGTTGAGGACACGCAGAGCTGTAAAACAACTCAGAGAGAAACACAGTGGAACTGCTAAAACCACAAACGAGAATCAAGTGCAAAGTAATATTTTTCCATGATTTGAGCCTTCTGCATAATTTAATTAGTCCTTTTATTTACAGAAGGGAAATACTGAATGCTGGGCTTGGAGGCAGCTACTTACAAGTTTTCATGATCTTAGGATGATGAACTGTGTTCTGAAAAGTGATCAGCAAACATCATACACTAAAGCATTAACATTTCAGTGCATTTTTCTCTTATGAATGCACAGAAAAATATATGAAGATACATTTAGAGTTACTTTGGTTAATCCATCTTAATTTATTAGAACAATGTGCATGAAAATCACTTGCAGAAGTCACATGTGTTTGCAAAAGTTGAAGTTTGAAATGGGAATGTCTATTATTCAACGTAAATTGAATCATACATAGCATCACACTTGCTGTCGTGGTGCAGATGTACAGCCCCACACTCTCACTGCACTCACATCCTGCTGTCTCCTATAGGAAATAAAAGCCAGAAAAAGTGCTGGAAGAGAACGGTGATAAGCTAGAACAGTTCCTTCAGTCATCCACCCTGCCAGGATGACAGAGGCATCAGAAAGTGCATTTGCTCTGTCATTTTGACATGGCTTTAGAGAGTTTGGAGTAAAGCAGACTAATGCCCTGGTAACTGAACTGTCTTTGCTCTGGCTTCTGCAGCAAAAACGGCAGAGTACCTGTTCTGCTGGCTTTCATCTCAGGCCCTGCAGGCAGTGGAGGTGGAGTCAGAGTGATGTTCAAAACTAAAAAGTGAAAACTGAACTAGGGTTAGTAGGCTAAAAGGAAGGAATAGGGTGGTTCATAATGAAAATGAAGAAGACAACTGGAAATGGACTGGAGAAGGAAGAGAAATTGCTTTTCTTCCATTTAAGAAGTTACTCAGTTATCAGAATGGGAACTCACTTTTAAAAAGAATTTGTTGTCACTTCACACCCAACTCAGTGTTTTCTTTTGTTGGGCAAATGCAGGTCTTGTGATTGTAAAGAAGTCTCCTGCATTAAAAAGTATGGCTTTGTTGGATATGGCCATTAGTCTTCTGTAGCCAATAAGATTTGATTTAACAATAATCAGATATCAGGTATTCATAATCTGACATACCTCAAAACTACTTCCAGTTTTAGGTTTTGTCATTATTTAATGTAATGGCATACATTATGGCCAAACCAGACAGAAACTTATTCACAACAGAAATAACCCTTCAATTACCCAAATAATATGCGCTCAACTATTTGCTACTGCAGTCCTGTAAATCACATATGTGGACAACATAGATTTTTTTATTAAACATAAACTGTTATAAGGATGAATGATTTGCATTAAGAATGTTTCCTGCATGTTTAGTCTAACCTTGCCATTCATGTGCTGCCATTTAGTACAGCTGTATTATTTAGATGTTGATTAGGAGATTTCTGTTTGTGATATGATTGTTTGAAGCAATAGAAAGAGTTGCTGGAAAGTTGCACATTAATACTTATTAAGAGAGGTAGCCTTTCTGAAAATATTTCTCCTTTCCTGCATTGGTTTGTTATAATATGCTCAGTAGTTTCATTGAAAAATATGATTATGAATAGTTATTAATAATTTTGCCCTCAATCCAGATCTCATAAAGTCACTTTGTCATTAAAAGTAGTTTTTAGTAATAATTCTTTGATAAAAAATACTGTATAAAACCATAAATAATCTTTTTAAGTGGGTAGTTTACTTTTTCCTGTGATAAAGAAAAAAAAAGAGTTAAAGACATAAAAACATGTTATAAGATTTTTTTTTCAATGAAAACTCATCTCGTAATTAACCTCAAAATGTGTCTTTTCAATAAGTAGTTACGCTTCAATTTGGAGTATGAAGAGAAAATTTGTTGCGTAATGCCTCATGACAGAATTCAGAATTGAGAAAGATTTATTTGCTGAACACCAACACTTCACACTCTGTTACTTCTGTTACTTTTTCTTTGTAAGCTTCTTATGATTTAAAAAACAAACCCAAACTACAGATGTACAACCAGGTATGTTCCAAAAAAACAGAAACTCATACATGAGTGAACCATTTACATACATTTTCTTAATTTCTGCTGAAGCCAGGTGGTTTGTTGGATATTGGTGGTGGTGGTGTTATTTGGGTTTTGTTTTGTTACAGTTTTTTCTTTTTAGAATCATAGAATCATAGAATAGTTAGGGTTGGAAAGGACCTTAAGATCATCTAGTTCCAACCCCCCTGCCATG
>WYDI02039616.1:0-24568 GCA_009867235.2 Psittacus erithacus
TATTATTATTGGTGGTAGCAGCAGTGGTTTGTGTTATACCTTAGTTACTGGACTGTTCTTATCTCAGCCTGTGGGAGCTACATTCTTTCCATTCTCCTCCCCATCCCTCCAGGAGCTGGGGGGAGGAATGGGGGTGGGGGGAGAGCGAGCAGGCTATGTGATTTTCTAATTTACGACTGAGCTTAAACCATGAAACCACTGCTAACAGCCGAACTGGAGCACAGCTCTAATAGTTCAGATTAGCTTTCCTGAAGGGAGAAAAACTAGTTCACTAGGGGCAGATGGAAATTTCAGAGAAAATAATCAGGTTCTGCCAGCTCCCTATTGACAGCACTGTGCTCTGTGGCTAATTTCATTGATCAATGGGACTACTCATGTGGTAATGTTCTTTCTGTAATGGAATAAAACTGTTTCCATGTAAATTCAGACTCAATATGGCTAAGGTGTACAATGTGGCTCATTTATTCTGTAGCTACAACCCACTGGCTTTCTAAATTATCATGGAAGTATCAACAGCTGTTCTCTCCACCCAGCTATTCCACATCAAGTTGGAATGCACACTAATGCATCCGTAATGAGAACCAGCCCCTCATAGAATATGAATGAGAAAATCTTACTGGAAAAACTGTATATGTAAAAAGATACTTAGCAATCAAAATATCCTGTGTCTTGGAGAAAATAATACATAGATGATTCATATGAAAAATCACCCCTGTGAAGTGGGGAAAAAAAAGTTCTGTTTCTGTGCTTGGTATTTAAAAACCTTTACCAAATTTGTGAAGACAGAATCATTCATCCGCCCTGGGGTAGAAAGGTGTTAGCATTCACACACACACAAAAAGGCACTAATAACTCATACTTTCCTACTGATCCTTATATGTCAGTGAACTTTGTGGATAGTCCAGGACAGAAGGACATTACAAGTGCAATGAAGAATCCTGCATTGCACAACATTTCAAAGCAAAACCAGGTCTTTCACAAAAACAGCTTTACAGTACCTATAGGTGTGAAATAAAAGGAAATGTGGCACCTCTGGTACTCAGCAGAAATACTGTTCAAGTCCAGGTGCAGAAAAGTATCTATTTTTGAAAGGATAAGGTTCTCTCAATTTCAGTTTTCTATTTGTGTTCTACTTAGTTAGGAAAAGATGGCAAAAAGCACCTATAGCCTGCCAGCAATCATTATTAGCCACATTGTTCTTGACAAGACTTCTCCATGACTTCTTCCAAGTCCATTTTTCTCTATGAAACTACATGAGCTGGATCCTCTTTGACTGTTCCACTTCCTTCCACTGTAAGTCCCAAGGGTGACTGTATAAAATGTCATCATCAGCAACAACACTCTCCTCTGCACTGTAGCTTTAAAGCCACAGACATTTAGAAATTAAATTTAGAAATATGCAGCATTTAACAATAAATGGCAAGTATTGGGGTATTTGTAGCAGAATGCATAAATGACCCTCACAAACTTAGGACTGTAACAGACAGGCTCGAAGAGCATTTGTTACACATCTCAGTTTAGATGGTACCACCCTTAGCTGTCTATCCTATACTTCTTCAGATGCAGCCATTTCCATAGGACAAAGGTCAGTATGAACAGAGACTGTTTCCCTGAATCCACTCTCTGGCCTTAACCCATTGCAGTTTTTCACGCTCCAAGCTGTGACAGCTGGAATGCAGGCACAATGGTTGGAGAGAGAAAGGAAAGAAAGGAAGGTCCTGAAACAGCCTAAAGTTGCTGCAGCTTTTCAGCTCTGGGTTCATGAGGGGTGACAAAACCAGACAGACAGACGGACACCAAAACCAGAGGTTTGTTAGTGACTTTGACAGGCTAAAAGGGGTCTCGTTTTGGAAAGAAACATCAATCCCATGTTAAATGCCCAGGCATCATGCAATTTACAGAAACACTTATGTATCAATGAACAGCTTGTACAATAAGAAATACTAAATAGAATGAGCCAAATATGCTGATCTGACTACCTTCCCCACCACCACCACATTTGTGGCTATCAGTCATGGACTTTAGACATATTGGACATGTAGGGCCTTTAAGCGCATGAACAGCAGCTGTATGGTGTTTTAAGGATGATGACAGTGCCTAAAAAATTACGTTACAGAACTAATGTGGTCATTACATATACAAAGGACTTCTACACATCCCAGTTGTGTGATCAGATTTCTAAATATTGCTTAAAGATGCAGCTAATTATCTGTCAGTATTTAGAAAAGTTCCTAGCTTAAGTCATGTGTCTGATTTTTTTGACTTTCTACGGAAATTCCTTTGAAAATCAACTGTAAATGCCTGCTTTACTACAGCCACTTCAGATGCACCATGTTTTGGGTGCAATACAATTTTAATACATTATTTTGTAAATACGACCTGTTGGGGTTTTTACTTTCACCCTCATTAAGATACAAGTTCAAATCTTCATGAACAAGTTGAAAAGGGGCTCTTTAAGACTTTGGCATATAATGCTGATTCATTCTGTATATTCAGCTCCTGACAGAATTTTCAATTGAATTTCTGTGTGTTTTCCTTTGAAGCAATTGCATGTCATCCTTGCCTAGGATTCATATTCTGCTAGTGTTAAGTACAATAAACAAAACCAGAGGGTGGAGGTACTGTATTCACCATTTCAAGAAGCAGCCCATTCCCACTGAGATACCACCTCAAGACAAAGAACATGTAAGTGGAAATTGGAGAGAAATTATTTATTGAGAGTCATATAGAACATCACTGGCAAAGCACAGCTTCTAGCTTTCGGGTCTCCAGAAACTCTTCCCTGACCTGTTCATCAAATTACTTGGTCTTCTTTTCATGCTGTAATGAAAAGGATCATTGGTAATACACACAATCAGACCTAAACCTTAGTCCCTCATTTCAGAAATGTTGAATTAGTCTATCCCCAACATGATTTGCTGACAGTAAAAGAGGGAACTCACAAGATACACAAGAGGATGCCTGAATGGACCTCAAAGAAAAAGTGTGGTAGCAATAGCTGTTTTAAGAACAACTTATAGCCAAGGTTGAACTGATTCTTTCTGAGGTAACTCCAGAACCGAAAACAGTGCAGAGACACCCAAGCTCACCACATGGAAATGCCCACAGGCAAACATGAATGGCAGGACTACTCAGCTTACAAATACTGCAGTATAAACATAACTATACTGGCTTGGATTTGAGCTGTTAAGTCCACATGGTGCTACATTACCTGGACTTCACTGTATGGGTCAGCTGCATAGCCAGGCTCTCTACAGCAAGATAACTTTGACTGCAATGTAGCTATTGTGATTTCTTTGAATTTTAAGATAGTGCTAGTTTTGTATTTGCAAACAAGTTATACTTAAAGAGAGCCAATTGTCAAAGAAAGATTGTTTAGCTTTTGAAGTAGTACACTGTTATAACATAGACTTACTGTAGCAACTGTATTTTTCAGTGTTGCATATAATTAAAAACCTGTTATATTCTTAGTTGTGTATTTGTTATAGTACTAGAAAAAAAAAATGCTTTCCAATTAAAGTGGGTCAAACTGTAACCAATTTCTGGTTAAAAAATGGTTTGTTTCCATAAAACCTTCTATTGCAGTTTGCCATGGCTTCCGAAATCTTATTCGTTATTCACAAGTTATATCTGTGGGTTCTAACAAAAACATATGCAAACTAGGTACTCATTAACTCACCATAATCTCCTACAATGCATACTGAGACAAGGAACAGAAAAAGAATCTCATAATTTTTTGCTCACAAAAAGTTCTATGTGCATATAAAATGTATCTGATAACTGTAGTCAATTATAGTTAATATTTTTCTATATATGCTGTTAGCTGTAACAGCCTGATACTAACTTACAGGCTCCCACAGTAAACACCAGAAACACAGCTAATGCACTTTTGTACTCTTTAGAAGTACATCAGGGCTGTGATTTAAGCAATTTTCTGCTTGTTCCTGAAGCCAAATGCGGCTCTTGGTCTTCATGGCAGAATCTTTAGCTGATAATTTGGGATAATGAAAATGTAGATCCTTGCTACTCAATGCATGTGTGCACGTATAGTTGAGAGGGGAGGAAAGGCATTTTCCATCTCATCTGCTCTTGTGTTGCTGATGATGGGCAGACATTTGGTCACGCAAGCTTTTCCAGAATTGCCAATTCTGCGAACTGCCAGAATAGTGTTACTTATGGCTACTGCAAGCTAAAGCTGTTTTTAACTAATGTACGGTCATAAGTGATCAGCTACAGGCACAACAAAATTGGTACAAGAGTGGGAGTACAAAGAGCTACATTAGCAAACCAGTGGGCACTAGCTCAATCTGTTATACAGTATAAAAAGATGGACATGCAGATGGGGTCAAATGACCACTGCTTTCTCTCCATCATTGCTAACCAAAGTATGAGTGTTGGATACTCAGTGGTAAGAAGGACAAAGAGCAGTGAGTTACTAACAATTCATGGCTGCACCCAACTGACACAATGCAAGATAAAATGAATCCTTCAAGATAACCAAATTCATAAGGAAACAATTTCTGAGCCCAAGCCATCTGTGGCTGTAACTGTTCTGCAAATAGCAGTTTTTATGAAACATGGTTGGAATCACCAAGTAGATGAGCAAGGCTATTTGGCCTTAGGTTTTAACAGAGGTGTTTTAGCTGCATCACTAAACTGATCTGCCAGTTTACTGACTCCATCCAGCACTTCAGACCTCAACGTATTCATAGGTGATAAATACCAAATGCTCAGAGCAAGGCCAGCAAAAGCAACAGTAGGATGAAAACTCATAAATAGCAAACCTAATTGGAAAAGTAGGGACATCTTACAAACTGTACTCTACTCCTAGGAAAGGCAAAAACTTCAAAAGTCCTAAGGTACCCGCTGTTAACAGCTGGGCATTGCTGATGCTCACAGAACTGCTTTTCTGTGGTCAGCAGTAACAAACCAAGATCATGCTGTCTCATAGCTCACTGCCTGCTCTGAATTTTCACCTTAGAGTGGAATTAGTTAAAACTTCCTTTTTACACACAGTGAGAAATCCAACATTGCAAAACACAGTCTTGTGATGATGTAGAATGAAATTATCTTCAGCTTTCCCTCTAAAATGAACATCCAAAAAATATTGCGGGAAAAGAGATCCATTACAGAGCTCTGAACATTTATTTTGACTTCTTATATTATTTTTCCATTATTTGAAAGCATGCCTCTCTTATGCATATTAAGCACATAAATACTGCAAACTTTTTAAGGCAGTTAAAATGCTTTAAACAGTCTACGCTTTGCTGTTTAAAAAAAAATAGAATCTTTGAGACAGCTGCTGGCCTAACAGTGATTGAAACAGCTTCTTTTCTAAATCAAAGCATCTTCGCATCAATATTGAAATAATTTTCACAGGCAGGTAACACTTTTGTATTAGAAAACAATTACTAAAAAAATCTTTAAGGGATAGTTATTTCAACAAATCACAAAATGATGCATCCATAAGTTCTCTGAAGATCTGAGCCTGCATTCTTAGGTAACAAATAGCTCAACAAATAGCTGTTTTTCTTAGCAGTCCAAGTGTTTCCTTTCACCTTCTGCTTACAAAAGAAAAAGAAAGAAAAATATTTGGCTGTCAGAACTTTTCTTTCTATATGGCTAGATGCCAAATTAGCAGTTACATGATTCTTGTGAGATAGCCTAGTAACATGGATTAATGGGAATTCTGTTGTTCCTCCCCTATTTACTGATATGCTGAATTGAGCTGGTTTATGTTATAAACTAATGATGGGCATGAGGGTTTATTAAGGAGAGACTCTGAAGATATCCCATGTTTCTGCACTTTACGGAAAGAGAAGCTGCCATAATAACATGTAATTTGATAGACTAAGGTCAGAGAAAAGGAGAAGCCATGCATGGTTTATACAACTCCTTTTATCGATCTTCAGATTAGTGCCCTTTAATTTAATATGTTACTGGGTTTCACTAAAATATAGCAAAGTAAAACAAAAAAAAAGTAAAAAAAAATTGAAATCTTACATCACTTTCAAGGTCTTAGTCAAGTGCTCTCTAAGTCTGTGCTCCAGGCTGAATAATACCAGTAATCTATTTTCAGTTTCTCATTGCAATATAATGCTATTTTCTCATACAGAGACCTATAATTCCTCTATTGTTCATCTAGGCTATTATCCACAGAAGACTTCTTTTTAACCTGAGAAAGAGGAACTATTTTTGAGATAACTAACATTCAGTATTTGTGATTAGATATAAACCAGATCAATGCAGAGATTGTTAAAGGTTACAAAGACACATTTTGAATCATAATAAAAGTTCACTAGAAAAACATGGAAAAAATAATTAATTCCTTATTTGTTTCTTGGAATTTTTGTTTGCCTTATTTTGGTAACAAGAAAAAGTCACAGAAACCTGGGGATATGTGGATGAAATAAATTGCACACGTGTTTGTGTTTTGGCTCTGTTTTCATCACAGCCTGTGGTGGTGATTTTGACCAAGTGAAAACAGCATACACTTGCATATAAATCCTCCACACTTTCTAATCTAGATCCAATAGTACTACTTCCTTATGGCAGTTCTGTGAGTTTGGTTATTCAATATTTGTAGACAATTGCAACACTGAACCATGTTTGCCTTGTTTGGCTAACAGATATGTCATGAGTAACACTGAGCAGCCAAAAAAAGCAAGCCATCTGCACAGGGTGCAAACACTTTTTTCCCACACACACTCTGAGAAGAAGATGACAGATGCAAAACTCCCCAGTTCTGAAGCCTTACTGAGCTGAGAAGAAATCCCTTTAAAATATGTTGTCTCCTTCTCGACTAGAAAACTGATACATTCAGGCCAGCCAGAACAGGGTTGGAGACAAGCAGCTATTTTTAGAGGTTTTTACTGTCCTGAGAACTAGGGAAATGAACAATATCTGTGACAAAGGAACAAACTCCTTCATAGGAAGAAATGTAGAATAGCTTAAAACATACCACATGAATGAGATATGGAGCTCATGGCTGCAATACAGGATTCTTTGATGAGTCTCATCAGAGATGATGTCTGAGTCATAACTGGGAACTGTGATGAGTAACTGACGTGCCTGGCTCTGGCAAAGTACTAATTTTGTCTCCCATTAAAGACAGCCTCTACCTGCCTGCTCCTGAATGTCTTTCACTCCAGCGCAAACTTCCTTAAAGCAACTAAACACTTACATCCTGAGTATTATTTTCTTCTAATAGCACTGGTATAGGCTGAGAAAGTGGGGTGAACTGCTCATGACATCCAAACCTCTTTTTCTTTTGCCAGTAAAGTCAAGCACAGCAATGGATGCTTTCCCTGGATATAAATCTCGGTGAAGGGTATCTTGGAGCATAAGTTACAGAAATACTCTTATGGACAAAGGAACCACATTCCTTGCGGAGCAGGGGGGCAATTCATCATGTGCCTGGTGAGAGCACAGTGAACAGCATGTTCCAGACTGGCAGATTGTCCAGATACAAAATAAGTGCTTCTCTTAACACAGGGCAGCAGAAAAGCAGGTGTGTCATGCGTTCATCAAATTATCACAGGGTATTTTGACAACCAAATCACAGATGTTGAATGGGAAATTACAGTTTACACTTTTTAAAAGTGTTACATAAAACACTACAGCTTTTTTTGTCGGGGGTTGGTTTTGGTTTGGGTTTTTTTGTTTGTTTTTTTTCCTCAGGAAAAGGTTTCAAGTAATCTATATCATCTTTAAACCAGGACAAAAGCAGAGACTGATTTATTCATAGACCAATAAAAATCAGATGCTCTTATAAATTGTGTATGTGTGAATATATATATATATATTTAAAACCAGGTATGTGTGTGCATATATACATGGGTAAATTACATATGACAGTAATGCGCAATATTTTGGAATGGAACATGGGGAATGTGAAGCTAACTGAGGTATCACACAGAATAAAACAAAATCATGTTATTGCCTGATTTAGTATTTGGCAATTGCTAATGCTTAGTATACCTGCCCAAATAAAACCTTTTCTATAGCTATAACTGGCCCTAAAACATACTCTGTGCCTATGATGGTTTTCCCCAAACTTGCTGTTCCTCAGGCAACAAACCAAAATAAGTAAAGCACTACTCTGCTTTCCTTATGGGCCTGGGGAAGAAAATGCATCTGAAGAAAGCAAAATGCCACAATTTCAGAAGCGGTGTGATTAGGCTCTCTGGTCTGTGAGTCTGGCAAAGAGCAGAAGTGCTTTTGTTTTACCTTGCACCTCGTAAAGAATCTCCAGCAACATTTCGCTTAGCATTGTGCTGAGCTACATATCTACACTTTAATTCTGATGCTTCAATGACTTATGTCAGTCTATGTGATTGCTTGTCAGTTGCTTACAATCACAGGCATCTAAGAGTCAGAGTAAACAAGACCATGCAGGGACAACTACTACCTTTTACTGCAGGAACTACTTAAGTAAGCTTTGAAGATACTCTGTTCAGTACACTGTTTGATCCCAAGCTTGCTTCATTTAGAGGATTTGAAGATTGTTATTTCAGATCTCTACTGCCCCTATTTGTTTCAGGAATTCTGACCCTATCAGAGCAAGACTGCACCCAACGTGACAAATCGTGAGCCAGCACAGCAGATGTTCTTCGCTGGATTCAAACAGCACCTTTGATCAAGCAGGGTGGGTATTGTCAAAAAGAGAATAGACCTTCCAAGAGGACAAAGTTCATGTGTAACCTAAGAGCCATGAGCAAAAAGAACAATTTTGTTCTTGCCTCTACTCAGCAAACTGATTTCCCTTAATAGTTAATACTGTTGTGGTAAATCTTAATTACAGAGCAAGAAGATTACAACATCACTAAAGGAACACATATGGCTAATTAATTTCTCCATATTAAAGTTAATAGCTTAGTCATTGCACAAGTTATTTAGGGTAGCCGAATACATAGACTCAAATATTATCAGGAACAAGGACCTGCTATTACTCATGAGATGATCTTTACCTGCAATTATTGTGACAGCAGTCCTCTGCAGAACAGTTTGCGAATCCTCAGAAACTTTGGACTGCCTGTGTAAATGCTCTTAAGTGTTAACTACAACCTCTGTTACTGAGTTATGTCCAAACTCCAGGAACTGCTAATTGCAGAGTATTTGCAGTTGAGGAGCTAGGGCTGCTGCCTTGCCTTTTGCCACCACCACCAGGCCAAGGTTGCAAAATGAGAGTGACTGCAATGCCAAATAGGAGACTAAGAATGGGACTGAGATACTTGGAGGCATGTGTATCTACCAGTGAATACACTTCTATTTATTTGCCTCTAAAGCAATCTTTAATGTTTTACTACTTTCAAGTTAAATACACTTATCCTGGACTTGCGTCACTGAAAGCTACTGGCAAAGGGACAGAATCAGGCCCACATGTTATGCTCACTGATGCATGCAGTGTTTTCTCCACTGTTTTCTACTGTTCCCATGGCTTGTTGGGACCTGTTTTGTATTAGAATGTAAGTTGAAATGGGCAAATTGTGTGTATACTTGGCCATACCAACAGCACACTGATCCTAGCTTAATTGTTTTTATTCTACGTAATGCATGATAAAATTAGTCACATAACCCAAAAGAACTAATATCACTGGGCAGTTTCTAAACAACCTGCAGGTCGGAGTTATTCATACAAACAATTCAGCAAGCATTCAGTATGAAATATTTGACAGAAGTACAAAGTCCTTATGTGTTGCTAACTACAGGCAATGCTACCCATAGCAGACTTCAACAGAACTCCATTTTGTGTAAAAAGGCTTTATGTCCAATTGATAGAACTTTTCCAAATGTTAACAGTTTTAAATGAAAGTTTTCTATTCTACTTATTAAGTGAATTGTACCTTTTCCCTCAGTTTCTGCCTGAATACTTCAACCATTTCTGCAAATGAGGTTGGAAGGAAAAAACCCTGCTGTTTGGTCTCATATGAAAATCACAGATTCATAGAATGATTTGGGTTGAAAACGACCTTAAGATCATCTAATTCCAACCCCCCCTGCCATGGGCAGGGACGCTTCACACTAGACGATGTCACCCAAGGCTCTGTCCAATCTGGCCTTGAAAGCTGCTAGGAATGGAGCACTTACCACTTCTTTAGGCAATCTATTCCAGTGCCGATTATAGTTAGTACTATTCAAGGTTTTTCAGACTGAAAGGGAACATTGTGTTCTTCAACATGATCAAAACCAAATGAAAGACAGTTCTGCTATGAAATTTTTAGAAATATTTTGATGAAATCTATATGCATCATGAATATTCTTTGAATGTGTTTGTTCAATATATATTGCTACTGTTAGAGAACTTAACCAGCAAAAAATAGGTCATCTGTCTTCTGGTTACTAACAAAAGAAATACATACACATTGCTAGTTATAAAAAAATTAGAGAGTCCAAAGCATGTTGTTAGAGCTGATATGCTAGTAATTTGTATGTTACCGACTACTGTGCATGTTAACAAGATCAAACTAACCTGCACATTTGTAAGATGAAATGAACTATCTTCCTTTTGTCTTTTCCACAAAGAAAGCAACTCTATATGCACAAACCTATTGGAAAATGTGATCAGATTGATTCGTTTGAAAAAAAAGGTAGTTAAGATCTACCCTGGTGGAGCTAGCATAGTGGCTTACCAAATAGTATTGTACAATTACGAAAAAAAGATCAATATACTTGCCCTCTGGTCTTGTGCTCAAAACCGAAGGCTCTTCCATTCCCCAGGAGATCTATGCTATATATTTCCTTAGTGCAACTAGCAGCAATTAGAGGATTTTACAAATTGCCGTTTATGAACCTTGATATCTTGCTTCTTATAGCTCCTTCCCAATCAAATCTATGATTAAAATCAATCATATCTGTCAAGCCCTCATCATATCTGACTTCTCCTCAGTAGTATGCAATACTCAGAGGGCTGAATGTAAAGTCCGGGACTACAGCTACACCAGCAAATGAAATGAAGGGCAAGCAACCCTTCTCATGCCCTATGGTATTATTTCCCTGCCTAGGCAGACAGCTTTTTCATCAGATATGGACTAAAACTGTTTCTTGGAGAATGTCAACAATTTTAAAGAACAAATTATTCTTGGTAGTGCATAAGCCCAAGCACAGGCCACGCTGAGTGTGCTGATAGAGATGAAGCCCCAGAGTCTAAATTCAATTCCCTTTCCTATCCTGAACATCAGAATGGCCCAAAACAGTAATAACCCTTGGCAGTTTCTGACCTACATCACATTTCTCTGTAAGGATGTGCTCAACATTTCCTCCACACATTTTCAGTGACTTGTGTGGCACTCAAAATTGTAGTTCATTTACAAGTCACAGCCTAGCAAAGATGACTGTCTATATTAAAGCAAGATGTGTCTTCTTTCCTAACATTTGTAACAATTATGATAAAAGGTGTCACAGAAACCAACTTTATTCCTAATGGTAGCTGAACCTGAAAGCAAGAAGCCTTCATGATTTAGACAGGCCTGGCAAAAGAAAGACACTAGTGCAGTATATATACACTAGGGTCTTTGTGTTCTCTCCAACAGAGTTTACTGGCTTCAGAAAAAAAAAAAAAATAAAAAATCTTGATTCTGATCTTCCTGAACAGTAAGAGAATTGTAGATCTAAAGTCAGCATCTCAAGAAGAACTGCAGAATATACATGAAGAGATCTGAATTCTTTATTACATTCTTAATGTGAATATGAATGACAAAGATGATCGGAGTTCCAGATAACAGGCTTTTAGATATAATTTACTTCATGAAAAATACCATGAACAATCCAACTTCTATCCTCTGTCATTCTGGAGAGATGAGACAGTAGAGTCAGTCTGGATATCTGTATATCTGTTTGCTATACAATTTACTGTTGAAAGTTTGAGAGAGTCACAGTGAGTCTATGTTCAAGGCATGATAGAGCTGAATCAAGATCTAAAAGTACCTTGGAGTCAAACTGTATTTTAGGTTATCAAGGCTTGCATAGTCCTAGAAGGGAGTTTAGGTAAATCTCAGTGCCCCATATCCTCTGTAAATCTAGCCCCAGGAGCAATTCTATCAATCTTCAATAATCTTAATTTCTTGCAGGGCATGAGGAATCACTTCTTAGTGTTTGAATGGCTCAGCAGAAGTGTTATAATTGGAATAAATACTAGCAAAGCAGATAGAAAATACAGATTACACAGAACAGACAGAAAAGTAGTTCAGAGAAGGCAGGTCACAGGAAAAGCAGAAGATACTCTTTATTTCTTAACCTATTAATTCCTGATAGACAGGTTGTATCCCAGAAGACAATTACTAAGGTAATGAGGTTTTACAGATTTTATTACATTTCCTTTAATAAACACGGATACTTTTTCTAGTTGCCAAATCACTGTAGACTTTGAAGTTCAAAAATTATCTGCCATTCAGAATACACAGGCTCAGATACATATCTCTATAAACTAACTTTTAATTTTAGACTCAGATAATCATAGCAGAAAAACTTTGATTCCTGTGGGGACTAGCCACAGAAAACTGAGAAACTTGAACACTGCTCTTTGCAAAAGTGACAACTTACTTAAAACAATAGTTAATGCATGATCCCTAATTCATTATGTCTTCATCAAGCCTTGTTTTTTTTTTTTTAGGACTGTTTTGGCTGGATTTTTCTTGCACTTCTAAAAATTTCTTAAGAGAAGTAAGAATAATAACAACTCTGTGTGCAACAGACGATAGTTGTCTGTGTTTAAAAAATACTAAGACATTTAAAATGTTTTGTGCTTTTAATATTAAAATTAAATTACAATATTATGAACTTCCCACATAATTTTGTGCTACAATAGAAAAGATACAGTGTCATTGGAGAGATCTATTATCATAAAAAAAGCACATGCAAAGATAGGCAGCACTTCTGAACACCACAATTTATTTGCCTTGATTTAGGGTAAGACTGAAGCACGTACTCAGTAGGACAAAGCTTGAATGCTTTGCTGATTGGTACTTCATTAAATTTGAGGAAAAGTGTAGCATGCTTTATTTTCTTTTTCCCAAATTCAAGCACTGTGCTATGAAAATTATTTTCTTTTCCTTCAGCTGAGTGGAGGAAAATACAGGCAGAAGCTAGGACTTTCCTAGTTTATCTAAACCATACATGAAAATATAAGCTTAATTTACACTACATAATCTATTTGAAAACATACAAAGAAAAACATCTATGAGTATCTTTTTCTCCCTTGCTTTCCTCTCCCTTTTACTTCAAAATACAATGCTTCAGTTTGGAGTTCTTTAAAAACTGTCAGAAAAAATGTCTTTTAGGGTTTATGACAATTTGGCCATGCCCTTAGTTTCCTGTCTGGCTCAGCCATTTTTCCTGTCTCAGAGCAGAATCACTAAGGTAACTTTCAGTGCCGGACTGATGCTCCCTGAGAGCACTTTGACAGTGCATATGTGACTAAATGACACATCTTGCACTTTGCAAATTTCGAACTGTGAGAACCAAAGATTTTTAATAGTATTTATTGCCTATTTAGAATCCTCCTCTTCTGTTTGTTCCCGCTGTCTAACCTTGCTTTCAATCTATAAACCTGTGCAGAAACGATGGATTGCACAATTTTGCTCAGGAGTATATCCATTGTTTGAGGAAAGGAAGCTATTTTTCAAAGCACTCATCCAGAATCTTGGCTGAGAGAGGCCTGATCATAATGGTGCTGTAAGTCCCTCAGGACACTTTCCTCTTCTAGAAAAGACAAGATGTTAGTGAATATTTAATTACAAAAAAAAAAAACAAAAAGAAAAAAAACAACCAAAAACAAACCTAGAAGAAAGAAACCAAAACCAAAACCAAAACAAACAACAAATCCAAAACCAAACTGAAATCAACCAACCAACCAAATAACACACTCAACCCCTCCCCAGGCCACCAGATACTATATATGGCAAAGAAGAGCATATAGACACTGGAATATTTTACTTTCGTGAGCAATTATGTTCTTGAATTGAGTGCGACAAGTTTGCTGAAGAGAGCAATTGAATGTTTGACTGTCTCTGGGTGCCCTGAATTAATGTTCAGTTCAGGAGGGCAGTTCTGAGATAAATCTTCTGATCATCCCCACTTACCAGTTAGATTCACGCAGGGAGCAGGCTCTGCGCGCTCAGCCTCAGCCCCTCTCAGATGAAACCAAGCCAAAAGACTTGATCCCAAAGCATGGTCCTCCAAACCCTAAAATATTTAGTCCACAGCCTTTAAAGCTGAAAACTTCCCCTTAAGTGCATATGGTATGAATGTCAGACCCTTTGCACACATCCATTTGCTCTCCAAATGATTCTGTAGTGCTGTACTGACTGCCACTACTAACCTTTTTCTTTATGGCCACATTAGGACACAACTTGTGCACACAGTCATGAAACCCATTTGTGCAAATAAGAAAGACTTTTGCCTGTGGCCATTCTGGGAAATCAGGTTTGGTGAGTGATCTTTCTCTGAAACTGTTATTCTCCAAATGTTGCATATCAGCATTTCAAAGCATGTGACAGAAAGACTACAGCTGAAACAAACAGTCTCTCTGGAAATCTTGGAATTTTTTAATGTCTTAAAATGCAAATTTTAAGACCATTTTCTTATTTGTATAGGAGGATATGTGTAAAGAAATTACTGTGCTGAGATTTTAAAAATGTCATCTTTGTCACAATTTTCCTTGTTATATTGGCATGAGCAGCTGCATAATTCTAACTATCTGCATTTGCAAATGGATGAACCAACAATCCGTTTGATTAAAAAAACTACTTGTGGAGCCATGTTCACAGCGATTCTATATGCCCATAAAAGGAAAATCACAGAAAATTACTGCAAAATCTGATCTAAATCTTCAGAGGCAGTAAAATTCTTGTTTGTTGCCAAGGTATGTGAACCCACACTTTGAGGTATATCAAGGACAGCATTCAGGACAAGTATATGTTTATGAACACATGAGAATGATCAGCGAAAGCTGGGTGAATTACTCCATGGAAGCAGCAGTGTTTCAGTAAGTAAAGAAAGCAGGGTTTGGTATAAGCAAGCATTTCTGCATATAAAAGAAGATGTACGTGTGAGTTTTTCAGAACTTGAGGTCATGATAGTTCAGATGTCAAGGGAAGGTATCAGACATATTTGTGAATATGAAAATATAGTTGTTCTGGTCTTAAAAAGAAATCAGAAAGCAGGTAAAAAAAATGGAGTCTACATTTTCCCTGTCATTTTTCACTTACTTTGGTAAGAGCTAAAAATAGTTACTAATGAGAAAAGTTTTGCAAAGACTACTGCTCCTTGTGAAGAACAGAGATAGAAGACAGAATGGTACAACAGCATATCAATGTGCACAGCTAATTAGGAAGAATTTTTAAGTCAGGAAAATGTCTTAAGAGTGGGAGGAAAAAGTGTTGCTCTGCTGCAGTTTTCTCAGGGATGTAAAGCCCTAGAATTTTATGCAACGCATTATGGAGCAAACAGTTGGTATACTGTAGAAATGAACTTGCTTTTGTAGGAGGTTGAACAGGAAAGAATGTGACAGGTCTTTTTAATTCCAAATATGATGTACTTTTCCTTGCAGAAAGTAATTTTGTAAAACAGGTCTATAAATAGGTCGCTACCAAGCTAGTATATTGAAGTGCTAATCACTGTTCCAGTCAGAGCTGCGAAACTCAACAAAGAGTATGGTGTTGAATATAGCCAGGGGGAGAGATTACAATAGAAATATGGTTTAATAGGACTGGCTTCTCAGCTTTTTTTCAGAATGATATGCTGAATTTATTTCAGACCAACTGTAAGATATGAAGAAAGATACAGGCTTCCCAGGAAAGTGGAGGAGTCACCATCCCTGGAAGTGCTCAAAAACAGCGCAGATAAGGCCCTCAGTGATATAGTTTGATGGTGCTCTTGGCAGCCCTGGGATAATGGTAGGATGATCTTACAGGTCTTTTCCAACCTAGTTGATCCTATTCTATGATTCTACGATGCTATGAACACTGAAGTACACTGTATCTTGATTCAGACATTTCAAACCACATTTCAGATATTTTTCCTGGCGAAGACTACTCTGAGAACAGAAAGTCCCACATTAATATACTTTTTCTGACAAGTCCTGCAAGCTGATATGAGAGATTAAGTTAAACTAACCTATGTTAGTGTTTTTGGAATAGTACTGTCTTTTTTCTCTGTAATTTTATTGTAAAGAATCTAATCAAAGTGAAGAATAAACAGGGTGATTACACAGACTTTTGTGGTTTCACTGTTTGACTGGAACACAGTTTCAGTGGCTGACACTGTATAAAAAATACTGATGTATACAAACAGTGATTCTTCCAAGATGGAGAAGACTTCAAAGAAGGGAGTCTCCAAAGGTTGCTTTTTCAAAGAAGAAAAATCTTCCTGCTTTCATACCTTCCAGATTTGCCTTTCTGATTACACTTGAAGATTCATTTGATGTAGTCAGGTCTTACATTTAGCCCAGTAGTCTGTAAAATCAGTTATACAAGAGTCCAGTCAGACCCTTAGGTACCAGAAAGCAAATCATCTGCTCCCTTAGCCTTGATAGCTGGCTTTGTCCTTCACCCCTCAATTTATTTGGGCTTTCCACACATGGAAGTCTGTGACAGGGAGTGCATCACTGAAGTGATATTTAATAGGCTAAAATGATCTATTAAATGTATTTCTAACATGCATTATCAACATTATCTATTAAATGTATTTCTAACATGCATTATCAACATTATCTATTAAATGTATTTTGGTGAAGATGGCTTAGACTGGAATTCATACGTAGTGACTAATCAGGATCACGGTTCGAGAACAGAAATAGTGAAACAGCATGATTAAAAATACTCCAAGGTGACTGGAATTATTAATTAAGGACTCATACTAAATTCAGCTTTCCTTGCTACTGAAAGGCATCAGACTTTATGGGCTTTTTTGTCTCGTGGTCTTGCAGCTTTTTTCTTGCAAAACTTTGTTGCTTTTAGGCTAAATACTTGCACTACAATATCTTGAATTTACAATGGCATTTTAGAAAGAGAGTTTTCAGAAAAACTAGTGCCACTTGCTAGTTCAATGACACTGTCTTTTGTTGAAAAACATTTTTGCAGTATGTAGAAAACATCACTTGGACCTGTTCTGGTAAGACCATAATTGTCTGTGCCCCATAATATGGTACTTCATCGTTCAAGGCTTCAGCATGGTAAGTGCTGGTGATGCATTTCCTCTTAAAACCTGGCAATAATTCAACAGTAGAGAAAAAAGAACCCACTACTTTATCAAAGACACACTTAGAAATAAATACGACTTTTCAGAAATGCTTCAGAAGGCTTTAGTGTAAAAATCAATTTAATCATCATAATAAAAATCCATATTCTTTACATATATTACATAGATAATGATTAGCCAGTCAAAAAAATTACGAATTTTTTTCTCCAAAGAAAAAGCTATAGTTTACTTCAATATTTTGGAAATCCTTTTAAGTACCATAATTTACTGCCTGAAAGTAAGTTTCACATCAACAAAACATTCACCAGTACTACTTCCATATTGGTGATTTATACTTATAAGACTAATTGTTGCCATCTCACTTTTCATAAATACATGTAGAGTTAATACTTCATAAGACAAGTTTTTGGGTGATATTTCAATTGTCTGTGCAATGATATTATTACCCCTGGAGGTATTTAAAAGGTAGAGGTGGCTTAGAGATATGGCTCAGTGGTGGACTTGGCAGTGCTAGGTTAACAGCTGGACTTGAGCTCAAGGGTCTTTTCCAACTTGAATGATTCTGTGATTCCATTGCCATAATGGATATGCAAAGGCATTCATTCTACATGTTGCTTTCTGTAATTTCACTCTGACCAGAGTCCACAGTTGGGATCATTTGGTTCAAGTGAAAAACAAAAAAAAAAATAAAACCAAAGAAAAAGCACTAAAAAACCCCACAAACAGACAAACGATTGAAAAAAGAAACCACAACAGACAAACAAACAAAATAAACCTTGAACATTTTTTCTCTTTGAATTCGCTCTATGAAGTTTTGCTTGTGCAGTCAGAGCACAAGGACAGCTGTGGATCACAGGAGGACCAGTCTGTGCACTGAGGAGCACCAGCCTTGCTGATGGGGTGTGGAGGCAGGTTGGAGGTCACTGCTTCCCTGATAAAAGGGTGCACAGCTGAAGAAGCAGCATCAGAGGCTTTACAGATGGAGTATTAGAGATCACAACATTGGCCACAGGAATATCTCAGGAGCTGACTGCAAAACAGCTCCTCTACAGTGACTTCCATAATGTTATTTTACCCTACTTAGGGAGGGGAAAAAAAAATCACTCTTTATTCATATTAAGATGGAGCCCTTCATTTATGATTCTCCAGATTTTTCTACTTTCACTGTATAAAATTGGTCACCCAGGAACAGCATATTAATAAAAACTGATTAATCACATCAATCTAGCAGTTGGCTTGTTTATGAGGATTGTCTGTGGTTTACAAGATAGGAAATTATGTTTGGCACAGTGAGTAAAATTTGATTGTTACTATTCCAATCATTAATTGCATTTTATTTGTAATTTTCAAACTGTTAAAAACATATTCCAGTTTGTAATTAGTTTAATAACTGTTGTTTATTCCACCATATCAAGTTTCCTCTTAATTTTAAAGAATGTTTAGGTTTCCTAATCTGTAGACTATAATTTCATGATAGAATGACAATTGCAGTGCTGATAATCCTTTCCAAGGAGTGTTTAATTATTTGGGGTGGATTGAATCTGGAAGGAAAACTGAGGACAAGGAATAGAGTACCACTTGATAATCTGGCATCAATACGGACTTCAGTTACTTATTCTGACCTGGATACTCAAACAGTCCTACAGATGCAAAACATGCCTGCTCACACACTGCCGGGATGCCCCATATATAGAAAGAGAAATTTAAATGTATAACCAATTCCACACACGAGTACACTTCTTATGTGCATCTGCAGTTACTTATTTCTAGCCTCATCAGGCCAAATCCACTTAGCAATTTACTTATTTTCTTGCCTTGTCTATGCAAGCATACACAAATGAAGCCATAAATGTCCCTCATACTAGCAGTCTGAGCACGAACTACTTCAATTTTCCCCCAATTTTTTTTCCAGCTCAATATGAAGTACAACTCTGTTACTTTAAGAGACAATCTATTTTTCATAAAAATATAAAGCAAAAGCAAAATATTAAGGGTATTTCATTCAGCCCCATCTTTAAAACAGAAGCGAAATTGGACAGATTACAAAAAAATAATTTAAAATATTGACAAATATTTCAGAATGTACAATATTAAAATTAATCCAGTGGAGCAGAATAAATTAGGATAGGAGCTTGATTATTATTGTCTGATAATTATTTTTTAATGTTACATAATCTATTATGTATAGGTGCCCTTATTGCTTTTTAGGTATTCATCCCGCACCTCTAGCAGCTAACATGCTTTATTAGGAAAAGCAATCTCAAAGGCTAAATACTTTTACAGAAGTTTCATTCTGCTGAAAATAAATAGAGTTTGTGCTACTGTATGTCAAACTTTCACACCCAGTTAGAGTTCTAACACTGGTTATTTCTGAGTTCCTCAGCCCCAGAAAGTTCATCCATGTCTTCCTCTTCTGCTCTGTGAGCTTTTTCAATAAAAGATACTGCTTCACACTATAAACTCATCTTCTCTTTCTACAGGCTTTGGTAGCTAACAGGAGCCATTAAAGCAAAAGTGCTGAAATCATTATGCTTAATAAAACCTTAAGGATTGCTTAAAGTCTCAGTAAGAGCTGAGCGTTGTAAATGTATTGAGAAAGGTTATCACAGAAGGTACTTGTATAAGTAATTTAAAACAAGTGGGTGTTTATAACTACCTATTCTAGTCTGTAGCAGTAGCAATCAGAGAAACACGACAGACTCCAAAGCTTTTCAGTCTTACTTTTGTTGCTGACTTCCCACTTCATTTTTCTCCACTTTGAGTCCTCCTTCTACAAAGCAGATCTAATCATACGTGTAACACATTGTAAAATGTGTAAACATATGATGGCACTACTCACATTCACTATACCAGATGTAGACAGGCTGTCTTTCCTGCGGAGAGAAATGCTAGAGATTCAACCTCGAATTTTTGGGTTAGGCACATGGTAAATTACTTCCATCCTCTCAGCTTGCAAGAGAACACTTTGCTAAGCCCAAATGGCATAATTTCCTTAAAGATTCATGCAAATAGGGATGTAGTGTTTTTGTGTAATTTCTTAAGCAAAAAGCATCATGTTAGATGTCCTTCACTTCTATGCTAACTTTGGTGCATCAGAGTTCTTCCCAAGTTTTGCAGTGAAGGCTTAAATTCCATCAACGCTCTTGGTGGTTGCAGAGATTGTTTGTGTACCTTTCTAGTTTAGGCTAGTGCATACCTATTAGCTAATGAAGCAGAATGAACAAAAGCACCTGAAGGGGTATTTTCTTATGGTCCTGTCAGCTTATGTAATTTCCATATGAGAGGTAGAGCTGCCTTCCTGAAGAGATGCGAAATTAAATTGTTTCTATAGATCATAAGGATGACTTGAAGGAGAAACTTTAAGGCTTTTCAAAAGCTAATCAAAACATCAGAAAATGTTAAAATACTTCTATCATCCACAGAATTAATGTTACCATCAATTAACCTTTGCTGTATACATTGATAAATTATTCAGTCAGTTAACAGCATTTAAATTTAAGTGCAATTGTATAGGTCCCTGGATTGTAGTTAAAGTCGATTTAAAATGCAGGCACTTAAGAGGAGCACTGAGTGGCATGGAAATCTGAAAGGTTAAAATCATGCAAGATGGCCTGCAGGTAAGCTGGGAGCAAGTGAGCAAAAGGGATGCTCTGCTTTCATACGTCTGGGTAAGATGTTAGCTGTTAAAAGAATGATTCTCCCAGCTCCTTTTCACTCTAGGGAGAGTAATATACCCTTCTACAAGCAGAATTCATGGCCAAGAGTAGATATAGAACTATTGGAGGGATTACACTATTTTGGTTACCTCCAAAAGACAAGTGACTCAATAGTACAAAGAAAAGAAGTTGTGTGACTTGAAGATACAAAACATACTATATGTGTACATTGTAAAAATGTGTTGAAATAATTTAATTTACCTGAATGAATGAACTACTTTGGAATTTAGTGTCCTGATCATGCTTTCCCTGCCACCTGGGAAGTGTAGGGGCATGACATAACGACATAACCTTTGCCTATATATTTTTTCTCTGATACAAACATTCTGCAAACTAAAGTAGCTATTTGCACTGCAGTTTAATGTTTGAATACCAGATCCTGACTGAGACTCCTATGCTTATATACTATAATTATATTTTATTCAGCCATTCCTGTCTGTTTTACAAATAGTTTGCAAAATCTGATGTTAGTCATGCTACTAAAAATTGAACGGTTCAGATAAATAATTTGGAAAATTAAGCTATGAAACTTCTGAATGGAGAGCTAGTCACTTAAGAATGTGTTTGTCATTTGGCTAAATTAGAGCCAGACAATATAAGTATTGCCAGCTGGGAAGTACTACTATAATAAAAATAAATTTAAGAAAAGAACTCCATAGAGGTATGTTTGAGTATGCACTGGACTATATCCCTTCTTAAATACTCAAATGAAACCTGTGGAACTAATTATTCATATAGGGGCATCCTGAAATTTGCAAAAGCTTGAAGAAGCCTTCGCTGAAGGAGTTCAATTTCATTTAAAAGACAGTTAGAAAACTCCAGCCAAGTTTTATAATGTCTGGGTGAAACAGTCACGGTGATTGAACTTTTCTCCGGCATAAAAAGTAGATGGCTTGTAATTCAGTATTACTGCATCAGGCCATATGTGCTGGATCATTAAAGGCAGTTAAATCAAACAGATAAGCAGGAAATCCAGACTGGCTTTACAAATCTAAAGTGCAATCAGCTACTTCCACAAAGCTAGTGTAAGTGGCCCAGAACTCAGCAATCAGAACAATGAAAAATGTTTATTCATTTTACTCATTAATTGTCTTTCACACAATGCCTGGGTCATGGGAATAAAGCATTATGCTTATAGGTTCGTGACGTTGGGAAAACAAGTATTCTTACTTCATAAAAATATATATTTTTAAGTCTATTAAGAAGTTAAATACATTAACAAGGAAATAGAGGCCTTCACTGAAGTAAATAGGACAGTATGGACATGTAATACTGAAAGCAATGCAAAAGTACTGAGTGGGGTGAAAACTGAACTCTCATTTGTCTGGACCTAAAATTATAGTAAGAGGATCATGCGAAACCTAAATTTGTCACTTCTGAAAATCCATTTATGTCTGCTTTATGAAAGAGTGGTCCTCAGCTTGAGCCTGCCACAACTGAGCACAGCCTGAATTTCCATAGTGAAGGAAGAGGGTCCTCCCTGTGTCCGGGTCCTCAGACAGTAGCTCTCTAAACCTTTGAATGGTAACCCTGCATGCAAAAGTTTCTTAGGAGAGCTGAGTTACACAATAGCCTTTCCAGCTTGATTCTGGGAATCAGCTACAGAGATCAACCTGGAAGGATGAAGTAAGAGCTCGGTGGAAAAATGAAAAGTTTACCATCAACTGATATTTTGCATCAACTTAAAATTTTGAAGCTGCTCCTTGGTGCAATAAACTCCCGTCAACTTCATTTTGGGCCCCACCCTCTTTCTCATCTGACTCTGCAAGAAGTCTCTTGTTTTATTTTCTGCAGCCACTGATAAAGCCCTCAGGACCTGGAATACTGTGTTTATTTCAGGTCAGATCTGCAGCCTGTAAAGGTCTTTTACCACACAGCTAAGCAGATGTTTATATTCTATTAGAGCATAAGGTATTCATGGAAATCAAGCAATATCAGTACTCTATTTTTCAGTGATCTTTTCTAAAGGATATTAATGGAAGAAAAATACTAATTAATGGAAGAATTGCTATTTTTATCTAATTTAAGGTACATCCAGCCAGCTAAAATTTCTGTGTGGTAGTTGTCCAGAATGCATGGTCTTGTTCAAAGGGTCTGCTGAAAGCAGAGCAAACTCCTAAATTTGAGCCCAAAATAGACATTCTGAGGAAGAAACAGAAACTAAGCTGCTTGCTTAAAAGGCAGATGTTAAATATTGGTATTTTTAACTGATTATATTTATTGTGGCTGGGAGCAAGCCTACCATTTTCATACAGTTTGCTGGGGTTGTTTTAAACTGTTTTATGCCGCTGGGTAGCACCTACTGATGAAATGCAGTCAGAAGAGCTGTTTGTGTAACTGCACTTTCAGTGAAGCAGTTAAATCCTCTCCTTCAGCACTCGTTTGCTCTCACACCCACATAATCTTATTCGTATGCAGTGTCTTATTTCTTGCTGTCTGGCCTGTGAATTATGTGTCTGCTTTTACATTTTCTGCCAGTGTTTGCTAATCACTGGCTGGTCATTTTTCACCTCCTGATATACACAGTCATCACAGTTACCAGTTGTACTTCCATGACAGAAAATGAAAAGCATGTCCCTTTACTTCAATATTTAACCCTGCTTTTGTTAAAAGAGGCTGAAGACTACTCTATCACACAGTAGTCACAATATGGGGTTTTTTTCTAATTAAGGTCAGTCTGAAGGTGAAAAAATAGGTAATGTTTCCTTAGTATTTTGTTACTAATATTACTAGAGGCAGCAGCAGTCTTGGCATCTGCCTATGAAATACTGGGTCATAATAGATCACTGTGGGGTTAAATCTGCTCTTCCATATTATGTACACAGCAGCCCGAGTTGAGGACAGACAAATTCCATAGAGATGCACATGAGTGTTTGTGAAGCGGAGAACACTGCAGGGCAGCAAATGATTTCCTAAAAAGAGCAAGAGGCAAATAATCAGAAGGGCCATGTGAGTGGCAGGGGTTACTTACTCACTAAGCTGGGAGATGTTAGAGCATCTGGATCCAACACTGCCATTAAGCCACCATAACCTCCCCCTTCACATGCAGTGCAATGAATCACATACTGGTGGAGTGACTGTCTTCCTGATATTGCCGCCTAAATATTTCAAGGCCTTGTGTGAACCAACAGGTTGCTCTTCAGACTGAATTACTGGAGCAGAGATACATGCATTTCAATGAAAATCCTGTTCACAGAACAGAGTGTTCAAGAATTTCAAATACCTACAGGATCTTCAGTAGCATATCTTAGGGGGATTTCTTTATTTATTGTGACTTCTATTAAGAAATTAATTGCTGACAAATTTATTATACATCGGTTGGAACTAGATGATATTAAGGTCCTTTCCAACACAAACCATTCTGTGATTCTGTGTGCACAGATCTTCTGTCATCTTTGGCCATGTGTTCCTTTACAGTGCTTTGTTCTTGACAATATCAGAAAACTCTCTAAGGGTGCCAACAACAGTAATACTTATGCAAATTGCTTGGTCCCAACTGGATGTCAACATTAAAAAAGACTAGCAAAACACCAGCATTGCTTACAAAGGAAAAAAACAGATTAAATAATTATCCATTTATGAAATTGTCATGGGTTCAGCAGTAGCAGTCATTTTTTCTCCTTCTTAGTGGCTGGTGCAGCGCTGTGTTTCTAACT
>WYDI02039617.1:0-22850 GCA_009867235.2 Psittacus erithacus
TCCTGGGCTGCATCAAAAGGAGCGTGACCAGCAGGTCGAAGGAGGTGATCCTGCCCCTCTACCCTGCTCTCGTGAGACCTCACTTGGAGTATTGTGTGCAGTTCTGGGGTCCTCAACATAAAAAGGACATGGAGCTGTTGGAACAAGTCCAGAGGAGGCCCATTAGGATGATCAGGGGACCGGAGCACCTCCCCTATGAAGACAGGCTGAGCAAGTTGGGGCTATTCAGCCTGGAGAAGAGAAGGCTGCACGGAGACCTCATAGCAGCCTTGCAGTATCTGAAAGGGATGCTGGGGAGGGACTGTTCATTAAGGACTGTAGTGATAGAACAAGGGGTAATGGGTTCAAACCTAAACAGGGGAAGTTTAGATTGGATATAAGGAAGAAGTTCTTTACTGTGAGGGTGGTGAGGCCCTGGAATGGGTTGGTGAAGGAAATTGTGAATGCTCCATCCCTGGTGGTGTTCAAGGTCAGGTTGGACAGAGCCTTGAGTGACATGGTTTAGTGTGAGGTGTCCCTGCCCATGGCAGGGGGGTTGGAACTAGATGATCTTAAGGTCCTTTCCAACCCTAACTGTTCTTTGATTCTATGATTCTATGACTGCCAGGCAAGGTGTGACATGGGAGAAGGTGAGATTCAGGGCTTCACTATCAGGACTGAAGGAGCTATGTCAGACTTTCACTGTCTGGACTGAAGTAACTTGAAGTAGCTGGTTAAGCTGTCTTTGTGGTCATGATCTACCTCCAGAACTGGCACAGGAAGACTGCTGCCAGAGTCAGTAGAGTTCTGCAGGACATGTGTAACCCTTGGAGTATCATGTCCCTCCTGGCTTTCTGAGGATGCTTGCGCTTAGACAAGTTGCTTAGCTCCCATGTCTCTATATATTGGACTCCAGACTGGCCTCTCAAACACAAGCTCAACAGGCAAACATGTCATATAAGTTTAAAGGAAAAAATCATTGCCCTTCCCCAAAGTGGCCGGTACCTACTGTGGGTCTGCGTCCTCCACAGTGTACTGTTCCCATTTCTGTCTCAGAAAATGAGAAGCAGTATTTCTGGGGAGTTTTTGCCTTTTGATCTCCTCTCTGATCTAATGCAATTGTCCACTGGCAGAAGCGCTGCGAGGTGCAGAATAAAGTAATGAAGCTAATCTGATTTCCACCCCCTAACCCCAGTATCTACATGCCCTTATTATATTAGATTCCTAATGAGATTCTCTGTCTGCACTCTAGAAACAGGGCTGAAAATGTATGTATATGTGGAGAGGGGGGAGAATGTTGTGGAAGGTTGTCTCCATTTACATCCTGTCTTTAATGGATAATGCCCGTCCTTGAGTTGCAAGGTATCTACCTCCAAGATATCTTGAGGGAGAAGCTTCTGAAAAGATATATGCATTTAACACTGATGTGTCTTTGGTATGGCGACAAACCTAAGCACAGGAGCAGTAAAGGGAGGAACCTTCTTGCAAAGGTCTTGTGCCTTCTTGCCTGATAAAGCTGGAAGATATCCTGAAGCGGGTGGAGAATGTGTTGGAGGGATGTGTCTAATCTGGAATTGCCAGGAAGAATTCTCAATAAACTAGCTCTGTGTTGTTAAACAGCAAGCACAGTTACTTGTGAGTAAGGAGCTTGCCCACTTCTACAGGTCACATGAAATGGGATGTAGTAATGAATTGCTTGCAAGTCATACACTGTATACTTAATCCTCCCTAAAAAAATACCACTTCTCTTCCTCAGCTGTACAGAGCCAATGCCAAGCAGTTTTTAATAAAGAAGGTGAGAGCTACTGGCATGATAACGGCCAGTAGTGGCCATCCCAACCTACAATTTGCGCACTAGAACCATGTTTCACCAGTCTGGTCATAAATAAATCCTCTCCTGCTAAACTGGATTAGATTAATCTTAGAAAACAAACAGTATTTCTCAGAGTGCATATGGTGATCATAGGAGATGATTATTTTTTTCTTTGGAGGGCAAGTTGCAATTTCAGCTAACTCACTGAAATGTACCTGTTGTAATGCAGTAACAGAATAGCAGTCATGTAACAAACTCTACTCAGTTCATTGGGAGGCACCCTTAGTAAAGCCTGAATCCAGTTTCGTGCTTGACAGGCTCAAACTTGGTCGCTTCAAACTGATTTTGCCATTTGGTCCTGAGGCAGAAATGCTTTTGCTACAAAGAACTCTCATGACTGCTTGGTGTTTATAGACAAAATGCCTTTAAAAGAAGTTTAACAGCCTCAGATGGGTCCTTCATGGACAAAGGTCCATATCACAGAAGCACTATACATAATTCACCACAAGAGAGCCCCAGAACTAAGCAAGAAAGCTAAATTACCTGTCACTTCCAGAAGAAGTGCTCCCTTTGGGTCAAGGTTGAAATCATTGGTAAACCGACGTGAAGAAGATCATGTTGGTCTCCATATGGATTCCTTCCCTGTGTCAGGACTGCAGAGAAATAAGGGAGGCAGAGTGAAAACCTACTGAAATTTCCAAGTTATTCACAATTCCTATTCACAAACCAGCAAACCTCTCTCTGATCAAAGTTTGATCAGACGTGGAGGGGGGAGCACCGGTATTTCTAAAGCAGCATTGATGCTTTCACTGAAGCAAAGCAGCGCTTCTAGCAGTGCATGTATTCTGTTCACAGGGGTGTCCTGTCAGAGGTGCAAGGCATTATGGCTTTGTCTGAATACAAAAAACACCTCATTATTACCCTGGATAGGAAGTGCTGCTGGTTACAGGGAGCGAGTACGACTTCAGGAGTGCAGCTCATGAGAAGTAGATGCCATCTGGCTGTCATTAAGTGGCTGATTGTGGCTTTCAGTGATTGACTGGTGATTGATTGACAGGTGGTGGAGAGGAAAGGGATATAGCATGTCAGCCAGACACCCCTGCCTTTTGTTTCAGTCCTCTAATTTTGTGGTGTGTGTAGCTATCATGGGGGCAATTTTCCTTTCAGTCCCACTGGCACCACAGCCTCCATGTCAAGTAGACCTGAAGTTTGCAAGAGAAGGACAGGGTAGTGTGGAGAGTATTTGACTAAACACTCAGAGTCTTACAAAACTTCACACTTTGATTCTATGACAAAGAAAAAGGTTCAATTTAAAGATATCTTGTCCTGTTCTCCCTTCCTCATATGCTCACATGCTTAGACAGGCTGTAAGGAATTAATGCCACATTCAGTTTATAACAACTTTAAACATCATCACAGTTTAAAAACACTTTCTATAAACATTTTTAATTTAAAACACAGAAGCTTAACTGGTAGACATATACAACTAAACTGAAATTAACCTTACAACAGTCCAAATTGCTGCACTTCAACAAAATATTTGGGACTGAAGTGTTTGTTCCACCCCAGAAATTTGAGGTGACTTGGCTTAAATTGTGCTGAGAAAGGTTTGCTTCCTTTCAATATGCATACAGTAAACTGATTTCTGGAAGTGCAAGCACATGGCAAAGGCTTTATGCAGAGCTGAATCATGAATACTCAGTGTGTAGTCTCTATGAGGACTGCATGCCATGGGTAGGAACTGGTTTGCCTCTCCATAATATTTGCACAGATTTGAATGGCAATGCTTCAAGTTGCTCATGTTGACAAAATGTCTGCTAGACACGGAACTTGCAGTTTAAACAGTGCCGCCCTACCGCTGACAAGCATCCCAAGGAAGGTTGTAGTTGCAGGTAGGGGCTATTCTGAGCTGGGAGGATGAGGCAGCTTCTGAGGAGGTCTCCAAGGTGAGTAAGTGTGTGAGTAGGGTAAGACACAGCTCAAGATGGTCAGTAGTATCTAGTGACAGTGCCTTGAAGTGCAGAGATTAGAAATGTTCTTTTTCACTGCAGGGCACTAAGTTCTGCCTCAGTGAAGGCTTTGGGAGTGGAGCAGTCCTTACTTTTGAAGTGACTTGCCTATGTCCAAATTAGGCCCTACCAGATCTGTTTACTTATGATTTGCACATTAAGCTGCTGTATCTCCTTGGGCAAAACCTTCTTTGATTTCAGCACTACAACTGTTGCTTCCTAATAAATAATTAAAATAACCTGTAGAACCATAATAAAGATACTAGACCAGAAGAGCTGTTAAGGAATCTCTGCGGATATTAATGGGGATTTCTGCTTGAAACTTGAAGATGCATTTCCTCATATTTACATACAGAGCTTTACTGAAATCCAGGTTTCTTATACAGCTGGGAGAGCTTTCAGACCAGACATAAATTCTAAGCAAAATTCTAGATATGTTTAGTAATTTTAACAGAAAATGAACAGAAGAACTTCCTCCATTTTGACTACCTGGAGTATAAAAATAGTCAATGTAACATCGCTTAAGTTGAAATAAATATTCACATAAATCTCATTATTTGTAGAAATATGTGAAACAAAGTAAGAATTAAATACAATGTTTTTCAAGTGCAAAACCATCTATACTACAATGTATAATTATATATTTAGTTAGCAGTTGACTACATACATGGAAAATAACTAAATCCACATAAACAAGTTTTAATAGTTCCCATGATAAAAAAATACTGTACAGGAATCATCTAAGTACATAAAAAATTAACTCATATTTGGAAGCCTTGATTCCTAAATGCCTATTACTTTACTAATACAACTAAATGAGATGAGACATTTCACAGGAGAGGAAAAGGTAGGATCCTAATTTGATTAAGACTAGGTAAAGGTGTTAAACTTTTTGAATTTATGTTTGTGCACTGATACAGAGAGTAAGTCTAGCACACAGTGCAATATTTTCCATCCAAAATAACACTTGCATTCCAGTGCACTCCAGCAAAGAGTGCTTTCTTACAAGAATAAAATATGAACTAAAAGGGATTTTACAAGTTATTGCATGCAACTCAGTATTTTACTCTGTGAACTGACAAGACTACTGCTGCTTTAAGGAAAGATGGTCTCCAAATGGTTTATGAAGTGATTGATCATATATAAATAGGTTGTTTGCTCTCAGTACAGATGCCATCATTACTAACTACTTTCAGGCTCTTTGAGAGCTAAATAATTTCGTAATGCATCATTGAACATTTAGTTGCTTTGATAGCAGATGGTTTCAGGGGTCCATCTGCTCACAGCAATGTTTTCAACAAGCCCCCTTCACCTTCACCAAAAGGTTCAGAAACATTAGAATATTCATTCCTCACCACAGGTGCCTTTCCTGGAGCCTCCCCATACACAGAAATAGTGGGTTGCACACTTGGAAAGATAGAGGTGGTTTCTGAAACCTGTGACAATCTATTGTGTATAGATTACTTCTGTCAGCAAATGAAGACAGCAGCAATATTAGGAAAATACGAAGCATCAGGTTACCTGGAACACAGCTTTCTTTTGTCAGGGGTAGATTTTTAATACGTTTGCATCTAAATATAAAGAGTTGAGCAAATCTTAATAGTATTCATAACTTTAACTGTGCTCACAGTTACAGTTGCAGTTAACTGTGTGTTAACTGTGTGTGTGTTTTAACTGTGCAGTTAAAATTATGAATACTATTAAAATTTACTCAACTCTTTATATTTAGATGCACTCAGAGTTAAAAGATCAGTGCACAGCATAAATATCCATGTAACAGCTGCTGAAGGAAGAAATCTGATGTAGTGGAATACAAATATGTCAAATATGTACTGCCTTATAGCGTTAACAAGCATAATAGCAAAGGAATAAGTTATAGTGATCTTTCTGTAAATTGTCTGTGCTGTATTAACTGCTTTATAAGAAATGCAGTGAAGAAACCCAAGGATGACTGTTAACTCTTTGTTGTGTTTTTCTTCTTTGGGGTAAGTTAATGTTAATTGCAGACAAAAATGTTACAGGGGTCATAGACTTCATTGGCAGAGGAAATAAATGTAGCTGATCCCCCAAGTAGTTGGACATGCATTACTCTATCATCCCTTTTTACTTCTGTTTTCTCACACCAGACAGGAGGGCTTTCTGAGACAGACAGCAACTCTTCACAGAAGCTGATCTGTTGAACACCATTGGGACAGATGAATTTGAAGAGCCTTTGCATTTGAGCTACTGCCTCTGCAATTCCCAGGAGAGCTATCTTGACTTCTTTGATTTTATCTTTTCCAAATGCATATATACCTACCTAAATTTTCAATTTCATAAAGTGTTTGGAAAAAGAAATTAATTCAGAATTAACTGAAAATAGCTTTGAGCATTCTCCCATCTAAGAGGAACTGAGGGATGGGGTTAATGCAAGTAATAGAGATTATTATTAAGTAAGAATAACACTTCATAGCTATGTGGTGTACACTGAAATAGAGGATTCTTCAACTTCTGACATTCTGTCAGGTTGCTAATTTTTCTTGCTTATAAATTGGAATATAAATACACAGTACCCTACCTCAGTATAGGACCTAGCACAGCAGTCTGCTCCACTTCATCAAGGAGCCTGAACCTGTTTTGATAGCTACTCAGAAGTTCTTTACCTGTCTAAACCTAGAGAAACTCTCCTCTTAAAGCAATATAATCAGTTTGATGTAGCCTTCAGAAAAGGCAGAGAGCAAGGATCTGAGCGCTGCAGTTCAAAAACTTCTGAAAACATAAATTGCAACACATATCTGACCCTAAATGAAGGGTGGTTTCCTAATTGTGTTTTGGCACATGACATAGCATCTTAATCTTGACTAGCTTGGTGGAAGTGGCTACAGGCAAAGCACTTGGGCTGAAAACTTCAATTCCTTGTCATTTAATCTGACTAATTTAATTCTGTGAAGACTTGTACAGATGCTCCCATCAGCAGTTAAGCCACCCTCTGTCTTCTAAGCATTAGCAGCAGACCCCTAGAAAGAGCCAACTAGAGGCAACTCATCGATCTCCATTTTGTACAGTACAGCTCCAGAGTTCATTCTCATGAAAGGTTAACCCTGAATTTTGCAAGTGGTGGGATAAACCTGTTGTCTATGTGCAGGTCAGGCCCCACTCAGATCTTTCTCTCCTCTATTTCTGAGTCAGTAAAGCAGGATAACAGGCCTTTTTAAAGTTTGTAGTCAGTGGGTCCTGGACAAATCTAGGGTGGGTTCCTCTTTCCCACCAAAATGTGTTTATTTAACGTATCATAACTGAATATTTATTGGACAGGCAATAGAAGGGCTCAGCCTCAAGGTCAGAGAGTTCAGTGAAGGAGATGGGCTTCTAAAGCAATGTGGAGAAGAGACACAAGTTGTGCTCTCCTTCCAGTGATGTGACCAGCGGGTACTGCAGAAAGCCATCACGACATTTCCATTTTCATCAGTGGCCCATGAAGCTCCTTTATTTATCTAAAATCCTTCCATTCCTGCAGCCAAAACTCTGCTGAGTGAACTATTCCAACATCACACATCTTTATTTTGCCTGTTCAGAATTAGGATGCAGAGTAGGGGAAAATGAGATTTGAGAGGGATTACTTATTTCTTTCAGCTGGAAAATGAAGGGTTTGGGTCCTTGTTACCAGCTTCCTGACAAAGGGCCCACATTACATGCATGCAGATACATCAATCACTGAAATACCAGTTGAATCTCAACTGCAGTTTGTGATATAAATGCTTTTTTTCTGCATAAATATACAGTTGCCTTTTCATCATTATTTTTGCTGTGTATAATAAATCACAGCTGTAAGCAGCACTTTTAATAAAAATCTGTCATGTAAAATCATTTCATGAGAGGTTTTATTTGCACTGTACTTGGGACTTAACATGTCAATAACAAAATGGCTTTTCCTTAACTACAGAAAATAGACTGCACCTGCCAGAGGAGGTGTAATAAGCCAACAGCTGGAATCTAGGGATAGATGATGGCTAAAATAAGTGTCTTCAACACAGAAAAAGCACTCAAATGGAAGAAATAATACTGTAAAAGTACAAAAGATCTTTCTGTAATGTTCACTTGTGAGAATCCTGTGTACTCTACATGTGTATACGTCCACAAAGTAATGAAAACAAGTATCCATGTGTGTTCAAAACCAGGATCAATGAGGTCAGTCAGTTTTACACTTGGAAGTAAGGGATTGCATTTATACTGGGGCTGTCATTCCCATCTATACTGTCTATTTGGTTTTGTTATAGCATCACATTATTGCTTTAGAAGGCTGTGTAAGGTTGTGATGCTGCAATCTTTCTCCAGTGAGTAGCATCACTGACAATTTATGGGACTGCTTATTTCATGAGACTGCTCTTTTTTGCAGTTGCAGAACCTCAGGCTTGAAAGCCTGACTTTGTCAGTTATCACATGCTCATCACAACAGGATTTCATGCTACAGTGGGCAAAAATCTGACAATTACCGAATAATTAGTTCTAACTACTCTATGCACATTAAAAGCAAGAGGGTCAGAAGACCATGATCTGACCAAATCATTAGTTCTAACTACTCTATGCACATTAAAAGTAAAAGGGTCAGAAGATCATGATCTGATCAAATATTTTCCCTTTGCACCCTAAAAATATCATGTCAGAAATCTGTTACAAAAAGCTCACAGTTCTTTCTCCAAACAGTGGAAAGTTGTCAACTCCTTCAGGTTCTCAAGGGTTTGAGTTGATCACTGTCCAAGTAAATTCAAAGCTCCCTGAGAAAAACAAAGACTGCACACCTTAGGCTGTCACACCTTCTTGTCTTATCTGTGCTGAAACTTACCAGTTACTGTTAATTCAAATTTCATTCTTTGTTCTGCAGTGGAGTCCTCAGGTGGTTTATATAAATGTGGCTTGGATCTTTTCTTTAAAAAATTGAAAGTATTTGACTATATACACAACTTTTCTGAAGATTTTTCAGTCATTATACTCATGGGTACAAGAATGAAGTAGGAAATGCAATGGAAAAATGCAATGTGCATTTTTTCCTACAAAGAAGACTGAGAGCACTTGGCAAAAACATATCAAATAACAAAGAAAGAGGATCGTACCTTATTCAGAAACCAATACGGGCTATATTTTGAAAGCAATGTGGTAGCCTCCTCTGTCCTGGCACTTGGTGAACTTGTTTCTTTTGCATTTGGATCATTGCATGACAAGTTCCTATTCATTACCTTTCCCAATTCAAACTGTGAGTAACTGTTTACAGGAAGAGAAAATATATCACATTCAAGCTACAGGACAGCTCATATCAATCTGAGCTAAAATTGTGGCTGCCTATGACAAGATGGGAAGCTAACAAAAATACAGTATAAGTGGTGGTGGCTTTTGACATTGCAAGCCCAAAGTAACCCTTCTCTTCCCCTCCCACGCAGTCCCTCACTGAGACCTTGACTAGCCAAAGTCAAACATCACTAGTCTCATCCCAGTGATTCATTTCAAGCAGAAGCCATGAACAACTACCAAAATGGAAGAAAGAAGAAGGGGTAAAAGAATGACAGTGTGATTAGAGCAGAATATTGAGGGAGAAAGCTTAGTCAAAGTATGTGAAAGTGAAATGGTGGAAATCATGTAACAGGTCTTTTATAACCATCCTGGAGAAAACATTTTAAGTTGGGTATTATAAAGGCAGAAGGATGGATTAGACAGTTTTGTAGGTCTTGAATATCTCTTCACTTCTGTACATGCAACTTACTGATTTATAAATAGAATCACACTTGATCGAGTTTCTGCTGGATAGTTCATCAGATACAATTTGCTTTAGAAGAGAGCTTTGAAACTTGCAGCATGAGAATGGAAGGACCCTAAAAGAGAAAGATAATCAGTATTTAGATTGGGCATTTCACTGAAATTGAGAGTCATTTAAATGAAAGATCAAGTCAGAACAAACGGTTAGTTCTTGCTTCGTGACAAACTTTTGTGCAATGTAGGATGAAACGGTACCAAATACACCGGCACTGCCATATTTGTTGAGACTTACCACTATTTTTCCTCTGGACTGAAATTTTCTGGCAATAATCACCACTGGAACAACTTGGCTGCTTCCAGATCAGGAAAGAATAAAGTGTTTTCTCTTCAGAGAAGAAATGATGGCTAATGAAATGATGTGATCCCAGATCCTGTTCTCCAAGCCTTACTGTACTAAGTACTCCTAAGTCTTTATTTCATCCTGCTGTGAAGAACACTGGAGTAAGAGGTACATGGAAACCTCAGTTAAAAAATAACTGTGATCAGCAGAGATTTTCTGATTTCGAGCCAGAGCTGACAGGATCTATACTTGTGACATGTTAGTGTAACTCTGCATCACCCTCGGTTAATATAGTGTTAGCCTTAAATGGTTATATGGCCACAGTTAGTGAACTTTTGTAGCCATTCAAAACATGAGGCTGCTATTGCTATTTTTCTTATTCACTTTTAATGGCATTTCTCATTTCAATGTTGGAACAAAACAATCGCAAATTAAAAATATAGTAATTAAAGAAAAATATTTCTGGTGTTTATAAAGATACTGCAGCTACTGAATAGCTGACCCATGACTTCAAAATGTGCAAATTATAGGGATTAAATCTAAGTCATTAATTCTAAAAATCTAAGTCATAAGCATTTCATTAAACATAAAGGGCCATAGTGGTATCTGTGTATGTTTTCAATCCACAGCTAGCTGAGCTTTCTCGCTTTCCTATTACTAGCCATAGTAGTCATTATTTCCCTATTTTAGACATTCACAAATACTTTTTTTAGTGAGCTCTAAAATATCTCACATTATTAAACTACATTGATAAGATTATCCAGTGATTGGGTAAGAGTATGATCTGAAAAATACTATAAAGTACCTTACATCAAATTTTTGCATGTAAACAGAGAAAGCATGCTGGAGAATGGGAGATGCAGTTATTTATACAAGGAGTGATTTACATACACATGCACATACATACCTCCATACTTTCATACACATCTGTACTTTTTTGATTAATTAGGCACTGAATTTATACCTTTTAATGATAGAAACCTTACCAAGAGGATCTTCTCTATGCTGCAAATACAGAGCAAGATTTACCTAATGGGTTCTCAAACCTTACACCTGCTGTACTTCATTTACTTTTAGCAGATGTCCAATAAGCCTTGACTAATAGCTTTTCCCTTCTGTTGCCTGCATAACATTTCTGATCTTCCAACATTATTTCACAAGGAATTTGAGTCATTTTCTTTCCTGACTGCTATGCCTCTCCTGCTAACCCTGCTTATGCATCTAACAGAGTACAGGATTCTTCCTGTCTTTCTGGCCCCTGGGCTATTCTTTAAAAGAAGAAGCTAACAAGCATGCCAAGCTGCATAAAAAAGTGGGATGTCAGTGCTCCAGTGAAATACTGACATTCCATGTCTGCAACCCCAATTTTTGAGGCAGGGTACAAGTTGGAAAACCACCAGTGGCAAGAGCAGTTGCCATTTTAAATTTCACTCTGATTCTCACAGTAACACTGTGGAAAAGACTATCAAGCTTTTAATTTCTACTTGCAAATGCAGGTAGACAGTGGTCTATGTTGGAATGATGCAAAGTATGCCAAATCAATTACTGTGTTAAGTTTGGAGCTGCACATCTTTCATCTATATAGTGAAGGCTGGAAGTCCACCAGATGTTAAATTTGTTATAAATAAACCCAAAGGAGATAACAGATGACTAAAGGAAAATTGTAGCTTTTATTAATTGTTAAAGTTATGAATTGTAAGTGTAGAGACAACTAAGCATGTGGTTTATGAAATAGATTCCTAATATTGCAGTGTTTAAATTCAGTTTATCAGCACACCATTGCCTTTTTGCAAAGGAATGGAGTTCAATAAATTATAGAAAATTGAGCTTCTCCATAACTTGAAGTACAAAGAACTTTCTTGTATTGATGTGCGGATGAACATTTCCCACAGCTTCATATTGACTGGAATTTAGTTTCACACTATCATAAAATGGAGAATATATATGCTCTTTAACTAATTTATCTTCGTGCCTTCGTTCATGAGTGTGGCAAACTGATTGTGTATATTTATCTAGTTAAAATGCAAGTCCAATCTGGTACATTAATCTGCTCTGGCATATTAATATCTTCAATCTCTGTACCTGAAACTTTAAATTTAAATTAAACCACTAAAATTGTAGTGACTTTTAAATATAGTTGCAAATCTGTATACATACCCAAAAATGGAATATTTAAAATGAAGCTTAAAATATGCTCTATAGATTAGAGAGCAATTCCAATATTTCATTAGTAGGTCACTTAAGATTAAAAGATACCAAAACAGTCTATAAAAATATTAATAAAAATAAAATTAAGTTTTATTATTCTTACAGGGATCTTGTTTGGGCAATAATTTCCAATTACGTTCCTTTTGGTTTGCTAAGATGTTGAAATTCTGTACTTGCTAACCATAGAGTTTTATTCGTGATATGGAAGATATATCAATATTTTAAACCAAACAATAAAGAAGCAAAGCCTAAAAGAAACACTACATAATTATTTTAACCTGATTAATTTCAAGCTATCATTAACTTATTGCAGTGTCGCATGCAGTCTCACTTACTCCACTCTCACCTGCAATAAGTGAATCTGTATCATTGTTTTCACTTGAAGATTCGGCCATGATACACAAAGTTTAGGTACAGTATAAAACTAATGAGATTCTTTACACAGAACTAGGTGCAAGGGTTTAGCTTTTGTAGTTATATCAGAAGGCCCTCTTGAGTAATCACAAAGAATATGTTCAACTTTAAAAATGCAAGATTACAGTGCAGTGTATATTTACTCTTCCAGTTTTCATGAAAGCTGATATTCCAGAAAATATTTTCCCTCTGATATCTTTAATATTGTTGTACACTTACAATATTACAACGTAGCACACTTAAGTATATAAGACTGATCAGTAATTTAGCCCGTATCAACTATATTATTTATAAGGAGCATTATTTGTGGAATCAAAAACATGTTTTCCACAGGTGTGCGTATTAATTTGAATTTTCCTTTTACTATAAAATTGCCTGAAGACTTTTCAGTTTATAGAAAGAATGTTTAAGCCAGTTCAGAACATAGATCATTTACTTTATATTTCCTTCAGAAGAAACTGGGAGTTTGGTTTGTTTCCTTCTGGCTTATCTGGGAAAGCCATCTCATCTTTGAAAGACATCATGGTATACTTAAGTACTACAGCAACCCTGTAAGTTCCATCTTAATTGATGCAGTTTCTCTTCCTTGTTTTCATCCTTTGGAGTTAAAAAATTCCTTCTATTGGCCATATGAGGAGCAGCTGGGTTCTATATTTTAAAGAAAGGTGTTCAATTCCAGCTAGTAAATAATAAATAAATAATAACTTCATGTTGTTATAGGGGGTCGGAAGGTGGGAGAAGGTGGTTATTCAACCATTTAAACAAGCACCCTGTGCTCATTTTGGAAAAAGACAGGGGCTCCCTGCCCCATTTCTGCTCCAATTTAATGAAGCTGTTAAAGTCGCAAGACTGACAGGTTAATTATCCTTTATAAAAGGGGGACAAATTGAACTGTGTCTTTCCATCATTTTTTGATAAATCAAGAAGCTCCTGAGGTGCTCAGATGCCACTCTGGTGAATAGAACAACTAATCCACTCTGCTATTCTTTGCTGACCCTGGTCCCCCCATCGGGGCTTTTGCAGTATATTGCAGTTGGGTTTTGTTTCACATTCAACAGATTCCACTTTATTATATATTCAGAAGGATATTTTTCCTCCATATGTTGGCTGACAGCTCCCCTGAAATAACTGATGGCTAAATTTAACTCTGATGAAAATTAACCCGAGTGTTAAATGCAAACAGGAGCTGCTTGGAAAGAAAAGAGTTATCATGGTAAATGCCAAACAGTGGAAAATGTGTGTAAATTAATGGAGTCTCACTGGTGACAAGCTGTCAGGCAGTTTGATGGCTCTTGCTAGTGCTTCAATCCCACTGAAGTTGGCCAGAGGGCAACATGGACAAGTCCTGCTTTTCAAAAAGACCGCGGGATGCTTGACAGTAACGCTAACTAGATCATCTAAAGTTCATGGTCAAATAAGATGATTTTTTTTTCCCCTTTTTGCAAAGCTTTGCACTAAACAGAGTTCATACACAGCTGGGCCATGAATGAGATATCAAATCGCTGTTTCCATAGAGCAGTCAAAACTGAATGCAGATTTCATAGAGACTGCAGAGTCGTGGTGAAAGGAATTCAGATAAAGTTAATTTCAGATAGGTGCTAATATACTTGTGTTGCTGTGTTTGCTGAGCACAGAGCAATGCTTGAGGGGTTTCTGGATAAAAGCACTCTCTTCTAGATTGTATTTTAAATGGGTTATAAAACTGATATTAATTTTAGTCTTTTATTGAATCCTTGAACTGAAGCATCCTTCAGCTCTAAAGAAAGCCCTGGTATGTATGGGGAGATCTACTATTTTTTATTAATAATAAAATAAATTCATTATTTACATATATATATAAATATATATTAACAGTTATCTGCTATTTTATTTTGCAGCATTTTTATGCTGTACATTTAAGAAATTAGTGCTCTGCTGCTCTCAGGAGCAGAGTGATCTTGCTATTTCCTCCTGTGGAAGTAGTGCTTAATCCTGATGGTATCTAAATACTCTCTCACAGCCTATTCCAGCACAATTTTAACATATAATAAACTAATTTAGTGGGAATGAAGTTGAGACTACTAAAATGGATCTGGTGTGGATTAAGCTCTACAGACCTGAAGGAATCATTTTCTGGCTGTGTTTTTTCGGGTTTTGGTTTTTGTTTTTAACAGGAAAGCACAATCTTGCTGAAAGCAGCATTTCTAATAAGCAGTTCTAATAAACTTAATATTTTTAAGTTACATTTCTAGTCAAATTTGAAAAGCATTTATCTAAATCATTTGTAGATTTGGCTTAAAGTGTAAGATAGTGGATAACTCACAATTGTCAATATTTACATCAGATTAAACCATCAATATTCTTTATGGAAATGACTGTCCATATGACTGTCAGGATCATTTCTCCTAGGCTAGTGCTCAAAGGAACCAGTCTTAAAAGCTTAGCAAATGTCACACAAGGTACAGAGAAATTATATTTGAATAATACCTTGGAGAGGACAAAAAATACAGAAAAAGTGCAGAACTACTCCCTGCATGATCCATCTAACTCATGCAACCCCTCCTCCTATGACAACCCAACCCCTAATATCTTCCTCTGTGGGCTTTCTTCATCATTTCAAATGCATTTATCAGTCTGAACAGCAACAACTTCTTGAAGTTCTCTTTTCTCTTCTGCAGAACCTTGGCTTCTCCATGAAAATTATCTCTGCCAGGACAGGCAAAATTATGTCCAGAGTTAGTAACCTCTTTCCTCTGTATAAAAGCATCTAAGCCTTGATTCTTGATACACTGTGAAGCTGGAGAGCTGGATGAAGGAGGTCTTTATGTATATAAGCAGTTCTATCAGCATCTGTAGGATTTCTCATATGGCTAAAGATAGTTCACTCATTGCTAAATTTTCTCTGCATCACATGGTGTACAACTAGAGAGAAGAAAGAATTCAAATAATCTGAATTTTCTGATGAATTTACTTGTTACTTGTACTGGTACACGTAGAGTACGAAAGGGTGTTTGGTAGGCAAGTTAATACCACACTGAGAATGCCATTGCTCTGTGTCACATTCTCCTTATAAAGTAGCTTGAAAGAAATAATTAAAATAAAAACTAATAGTCAACCTCAGGCTTAAATGAAAATATGAATGTCACAGAAACTCATAATCAGCACAGCGTCGATTACTTGCTAGATTTATCTCATGTGCCTGCAGTATGTACACTTTTTCTTAAATAAGATTTGCTTGTCTGTAAAGTTAGAAGTAACCTCAGAACTTATTCTTCTAATTCTACTATTTCATAGCTAAGTATTTAAAGACTTTTTCCTCCATATTTCTGTAAATATCTGATGACAGATAGCACTGTGTGTTATATAGAAGGAAATCCAGTGATAATAAAACTGTACGGTAACAGGGTTCATTCTATGTCACGTTTCCAAGAACATAACATTCAGACCAGGTTCATACATGTGGGAACTTCTAATCTTTTTTCTGTGACCCGTAAAGGTTAATCTGTGGGCTTCATCCATTCCAACAACCCTTTTGATAGCAAACTGCTGCATCAGGGCGTGAAGTAATCCTGATTTCATCTAAGAGATTGGGATTTTTGTTTCTATGTCACTGGACTACAGGATTTCATCTGCAAATTCTGAAGAAAATGAAGTTTGCTTGTGTAAAAAGGCCAGAACTTTGAACTAGACTTCACACCACACATGTAGCTATGATGACATACTGTTACTCTCCTGGTGTGCTTTCCTCGCCTTTCATACACCACCAGAAAAGTTGAGAACACCCTTGTACACCTCAGAGTACCTAATAGTCTAACAAACGGGGGTTCACATGTAATGCATTAAAACTGTATCTTCCAGATAGCCCTTCCAGGGCTATAAAGTCTATTGTGCATATATTATGCATTTTCTTGTGCATCCCAATGTGCTACCACAAATAAAGCCTGTCATTTATATATTCCTATTGCATATAGGTGCATATATATGTCAAAAGCTTGAACCTTGGGTTCAGCTGAAGGAAGAGGACTAGCTTTACATAGCCCATGGTTTCTCCAAGCATTCCGAAAAGACAGAACAAGAGCTGATGGATGTATTAGTTTCTTTTCCTCTCTCTCTTCAAAACAGAAGGCTCTTTGCAGTGTAAACATAGCATGTTTATAGCATGCTATATTAGTATGCTAATATTAGTATATTAGCACTGCCTTTCTCGTATGTTTTAGGTTATTATGGACTCCACACGGAGGGGGGGAGAGGGTGCTGCATGAAACTTGATTTGAAATCAAATATCCACAGCTCTGTGATTCAAGAAAAGGTATGATAAATTCCCTCCTGAGCCTTCTCTTCTCCCTCAGCCATTCCTCATACAAATTGTAGTGGGGCAAACGAGCTGTCTGTGTAGGCAGTGTGGGTTTCAAGCAAGCTAGGGTTAGACAGAAAGAGCTTTACGGCAGAGATAACCTTAAAAGTTACTAAACCATGGAGTCCAGCAGCAGTAATGTGAAGCTGGTGCCCCTGCAGGTGTGCCTCTTCAGGTGAATATAAATAAGGTGCACAGACGGCGTATTGAGGAGAAGGGGAAATCAATGAACAGTCTAACCGCTGAGCTCGGTAACACAGAACGAAAACATGTTGAACTTGACATGTCTATGCTGCTGCTTTTGTAAGTGCTGATGGCTAAACACAGTGTCCCTGAAAAAAAAAAAAAGCAAGCTGCTATGTATCTTTAGGATGTTAACGGATAATTTGTTTGTGTAATCAATAAAAACCTGATTGATTATCAAGTGTGATTTTGACCGAATTCCTCAACAAGAGCATCTAAAGAGAAAATATTTTTCTTACTCTGAAGTCTTTTTTGAATTAAAAGGAAAAATAAAATTCACAACTCCTTAGGGAGCTGTAATCTTCAGGGACCAGTATTATCCTACATCTTACAACGCAGGGCTATGTAGAGATACAGAGGGTCTGTTAACAGCTATCTCCAGAACAAGAAGCAGTGGAAATCTGCCAGCATGGTCCTGTGTGTTATTTGCACAGCTGGAAGCATAGAGCAGATCAGATTAAACAACTTTCAGTCCTCAGCTAGTGACTCTCACACAGGGCTTTGCTGTGCTATGCTTCAGCCTCACTGGGAGCTGACAGAGGGATTTTATACCGTTCATTTCTGCACAAAGGTGATGTTCCCATGTCTACCAGTAGAGTTCATACAGTATTTTCCACTCTTGATGGTCTTACCCAAAACTGCTTCCCGTTTGGCAAGATTTAAATATATCCATAACTACACCATGACTCAATCTCATCAGATGTATTTCTCTGATTGTTCTTACTGTTCTTTGGTGAATCTTCCTCTTTTTAGTGGCTATATGATTGAAATTCCTAATTGATCCTTGAAAGCTGACTCAAGGATGACATTTATTCTGATGAATATCCTAATCCCTGAGCTGGAAAATCCCACTCCTTTTCACAGGAAGACTGGTAATTGTTTCATGTAAAAGGAGGAATCAATAGGATAGGTGAAGAACCCACCTAGAAGACTAGGCTGACTTCCTACACCTTTCTTCTATCAGCAAGCAGATGCCTGAGTAATTATGTATTTCTCTGAGCTCACCTTTTGGTGTTACTCCTTTTCTTTGTATTACCACAGCTCATAGGAGCTGGTTTTACTTAAGAGTTGCTCTATTGCATAAGAATGCATGGATTAAAAGCAAGTCTGATCCCAAATCTTGCACAACCTCAACATGGGAAGTAGTGACAAGACGTGGATACAGACAAAGCAAAAGGGAAATACAGCCTAAGAAATGAGGTATCCTTAGTCCATACGAGAGCTTACAGTGCACATACATCCAAAATCTATTCATTGTGCTTCTGTTGTTGCTGTTAATGAGAAGTATAAAGACAGTGAAATATGAGTGTGTAACAAAAGATAGCAGTTCAAACTGATCAGATGTGGGAATCAGCTTTCTACTTATCAGGAAATGATGGATAATTTGCAGAGAGATTCTGGAAGTGAGCATAAGTGACGAATCTGATGCAACAGAGAAAATGATGTTGAAAATAATCAGGATGTGAAGTGAGCACGTACCATCCAAGAGTTATCTTTATATAGATTGATATGAAAATCTATAATATGGAGATGTTACAAAATATCTCCAAGGCTTAGACACAGGCTCTGCCTAGACTGTGTTGAAGATAATGCCCAAGATATGCACTGGAACAACTGATAACAGCAAGTGGGAGGAAGCAAGGGAGTCCGGATAGGAAGTCACGTCAGAAGATGCAAGAAAGTTTGGGTTTTTTTTCTTCATAATAAATTTAACCTATCATTAAACACTTGTAAAGGGAAATCACAGAGTCCAAGACTTCTTTTTGGACAATATGGGATAGACTTTTGTAACTTCGGCCCTGTTTGAAAATAAAGACAGCAGAAAGTTTGGAGAGGAAGAAGCCTTCCTTATACATGAATCATACAGCATCTGAGGGAAAACCAGTTCAGGCAGCATCCCAAAGAGGAGCCACTGTGTCTGTCACTGCTGGCAGGCAAAAGGAAGGAAAGGTGGGAAGCTACTGGCTAATCTTGTGTGAAAAGACATAGAAGAAGAAACTTGGAGGATCAGAGAAGGCACGTAGCCCACAGCGTTGTCCATCTCCTCATACAGGGGAGATGGACAAGTAACACAAATTAGGTGAACGGAAAGGTGGCTTTGTATGGATGTTAGTGAGGGGTGAGGAAGAGTGAGGAAAGAAGTGGGAGATTTCCGCAGCAACACCCCTCCATAGCTTTTTGCACCCTGTATCTGTAGCTCGAATTTGCCTGCATGTTTCTGAACAGATAACCACAAGATTTACCATAACAGTTTAACTTCAGATCTGTATCTAAAAAGTATGGGAAAACAAGTCTCTTGAATCCTCTGTTATTAGTTGTGTTGTCAGACAGCTATTGTTAGGTCTGTTAGTAGAGCATCAGTCATCTCCTCTAAAGTCTATGAATCTACTTCAGTGACAATACTCATCTTCTGCTTACTCACAGATCAGAGACTAGATTTTATAATAAACAGACATATTCTTACAATTTCTAGTGAGATCTGAATAATTATTAAACAGAGGGATTTAAGAGAACTGTTGTAAATATAGAGGGGGTTTTATTTTTGCTTTAAACAGATGTGAAACCATGCTAAATTAATAAAATGTTTCAGAGGACAGGGCTGTATACATGTAAGATAATAGTGTTCTTGCCTTTTCTAGCTCCTGCTTAATGCTTGAAAACAGTGATTCACCTTAACATCTTCAAATCCTTTTCTTTTACTCTTTTTTGTTAAAAAGACCTACTTATACCACCTGGGGGAGGAGACAGAGAGATCTGCTCCCTTGAAAGCACCTACCTCTCCAATTAATGTATTAAACAGTTCTGCATTTGCTATTTGCCTGCAGGTATGTCAAATGAAAGGAGATTTCAGACTTCTCCATAAACCACTTCAATAATAATAGCAACAATAATAATGATGATAACAACTAGAACAACCACCACCAACTAAGCTGCCCCTAGTCCTGTTACCTTTTTAGGTGCCAGAAAACATTTCCATTAGATGTAGTCTCACAGGCTGGTCCAAAACGCTGGATGGTTTGAGCTCAGTGGCATTACTCTTGCAGACCTTTTGTAAAGGTGTTTTATCAGACCACACTTTGATAGATTTTTTATTACAGGCATGATTTTGTTTTCCCTTCCTTCTTCTCTGAATAATTGGAGAAACTGATTTAAAATCTCTTCCTCTCTTGTGTATTAAGGGGGATTTCTTTTATGTCTTTATTTTTGAAAGGGAATTTAAAAAACAATCTCCAAACCTACTGGAGCTGGAATTGCGCTGGTTTTAGGAGCGGTTGGCAGCCAATCGGCCAGCATTAACAGCAAACTGTGGTCCTTGCAGGTTTAAAGCAGTTTGAGCAGACTGTAAACCGCCGTGAATTTAAGGATGCTGTGCAACACCTAACCAGTGACCGTCTTTCACATCCCTGGCAAATTAAAAACCCCTGTGAAGAAGGGGAGGCTGAGAGATGCAGAACTGTCCTGTAAAGCTGCATCAGCCCACAGGTAACTGACACTACCTCTTCCTCCGAACGACTCCGGCCCCTCTTGCTTCTCCATCTTCCCACCTTCCCTGCCATCTGTTCCCGCTGCTCCAGCAGCCTCCCTGCTTTCCTCCCGCCAGGGCCTGTCTGAGCAGACGGGTACAAGCGCCTCTGATGAGGTAGGCCTTGGGCCCCTCCATCACTCCTCGCCATGAGGAAAGCACCAGCTGTCTGCCTTCATTTGCATTTTCTCTCCAAAATAATGAAATTAGCCAGGAGCATCCTGAGGTGATGCGAGACGCAGATTTCGGCTGGATGTGTCAGCGTGTGCCGGGAAGGGAGAGGGAAGGTCACGGAGGATGCTCACAGCATTGAAATGGAGGGCAAGGCCTCTCCTGCCTGCTGCAAGAGCCTGGCAACCCAGGGAGGAAGCTGACACACAGCACACCTCCCCAGCCCATGCATTTTCCCCCATTCATGTGACAGATAGGACCACTCTGCATCAGTGAAAACACAGGGATAAAATACAAGTGTGGTTTAGCTTCTTGCCAGCCTTACCCAGATGTCAGCAGTTAGCTCAGAAGTGCGGCTGGGCAGTACTTTAATCTGTGTTATGGCAGTTTCTGACAAGGCTGCTTTAACCCCCCATCAAGTATTTTCCACATTCCTTTTTAAATTACTCCAGACTTTACCCAGTCAGGAGTCACTACAGCTGCTGTACTGCAGTGCCCATCTCCACTTCATATTTCCAATCACTTAAAGTAGAGAGGAAGATATTTGCTGTAGTTCCAAAAGCACTGTTAGCACAGCTGAATAACAAGCTGAGATTCAAGCCTTCTGAGCTCTTGTTACTCTGCAGATGATCACTGGTTCTTTGGGTTTTACTGTTATTCTTTGCACATTCGTGATTTATATATTTTGTATATATTATAGTCTACAAGTACTTATAAAGTTTGCAAGGAAATAGGCTTTTCACAGCAGTTTCTTTATCTTAATCATTCTCCAGTGATAGAGTATTTGGACAGCTTGAAGATACATGTAGAACACTGCACTTATATGAAGGTTTAAAATACTTAGAAAAAAGGCATTTAAAAATATATTTAACTTGATTTGTGTGCGTATTTGCTCAAATAAGTTTATCAATTTATATATGAAAGCAACTTATTTTGAGTGAATATTGTGAAATGTTCTCAGAAAGCAGATTTGTCTATAAAAAATAGCACTCACAACTGGACTTTATAACAGATATAAAAACTAATCAATGCACTCTGAGTTTACTATTAAAGGGTCACATTTAACTCTTTATGAATACAAAGGTTTAGCTGCGCAGCAAGAACTAATCTCAGAGGGACTGGTTTCAGCAATTAATACTTTCAAGAACATGGCATATTACAGACAATTCAAATTACCTACTTTCCAACGGAGATTATTTGCTCTGCTGCAGCAAGCAGGCTATGTACATATGAACATGTGTCTGTCTATGTTGGTATAAGGAAAAAAGTCTCACCTTCCAGAGCAGAGTTAGCCACTCATTAAACCTCCAGCCCAGGCGGTTGGTGATGAATTCAATAATAGCCTGTGAGGCTACACTTCTTCTTGTCCATGTGAAAGACTGTCTTTCCCCCCAGTTTTTGGTCTTTTGTTTCATACACATAGCGAGAGTCCAGGTTTATCCATCCAAGACGCCCTTTCACAGGTTATGGGGTCTTGCGCCGAGGGCCCTCAATTCAAGATGGAGTATTCTGCATGTGGTCTACTGGGTGCATTAGACCACATCATAATTGTTTTGACATACTTAATATCTTACTTGTACCTTGCAGACAATGGGGGTATGTGTTAAAGCTAGAGTCGAAAAAAGATACACAAATACAGTGGATGAGATTAAGACTTTTCTTCATGTGTATTACTGTATCTGCTAAAGCAGGACATGGGTATCTTTCCTTATAGCAATGGAGTAGATTCACATGTGAATGCTGACAGCCCACTTGTAGGACACATCTCTCAGAAGTTTTACAATCTTGGGATTGTAATGTTAGACTTCAATAGCAGATATATATCTGGAGATGTAGATCTACCTATGTCCCAGTTATTTTTGTACTTGCCTACAGTTCCATATCGTATATCATTTCCAGCAGTGAAATACAGTTTGTCGTGATTTAAGCCAAGTCATAAATCAGAACCACGCAGCCCACTTGCTCACTCCGCCCCCTTCCTTCCCCACCCCTATCCCTCCCTCCCTCCCAGAAGAATACCTCTTTGGTTAGTTTGGGTCAGGTGTCCTGTCTCTGCTTCCTCCTGGCTTCCCCTCCTCCCTGGCAGAGCA
>WYDI02039618.1:0-98283 GCA_009867235.2 Psittacus erithacus
ATGGTTTAGTGTGAGGTGTCCCTGCCCATGGCAGGGGGGTTGGAACTACATGATCTTAAGGTCCTTTCCAACCCTAAGTATTCTATTCTATGATTTTATTGGTATGTGCAAGTTGTTTCAGTGAAAGAAAGCACTGAAACGGAAGAACTTGTCTCCTGAATGTTTCCTCCAAAGAAGTCGGTTAATGCCCTGAGGGTTGCAGATTTTTCTGTTCTTGCTTCTTTCAGAATTGCAAAATCTGTGCTGATAGAAGTAACATAACTTGCATACTAATGTTGTTTGAATCCTGTGAAGTCCAAATCTAAGAAAGAGATTGCTACTGTGGCCAAACAGCACCATTACCTCTTCTAGCCATAAAGTCAAGACACTATGTCTATAGTGAAGCTACACGCCAGAAAGACCAAAATTTTACCTTTATCCTATATGCATAAAAAAGCAACAGTATCTAGAGGGACAGACCCCAGGGTTTCACCAGCTCTTACATAATGCGTGCGCACAGGAAATATCTAGCTTCCTTTAAATTCTTTCAGCCACACCCAATAAAGGAAGAATATTATGTACTTACAGATACAGTTGCTCATATATATCAAGGGCTCATTTTCGTAAGCCAGGCTGGACTGCTCCCCAGTGCATGACATCTCAGACAAACCAATCCCACAAGCATAGTTACCAAAATAGGAAGATGTTATACTCCTACTAGATGACACTTTTTTTTTTTTTCCTCCAGTATCTTTATGTCCATTAAAACCAAATTACTAGGTACTCAGACCAAGCAAGGGCCCATTGTGGAACTGACAGTATTGTACATTCAGGGTTAACAATTCAACAGAGAAATCATTCCTGGCTCCTTCACAGATTTCAGCAGCCAAAGCAGATTAGATTAGTTCTGCTCTGCCAACAGAGTAATTATCACTATATGCAGTAAAAAAAATCTGTAAGGATTTCTAAGTGAACAAAGTACAGACCTGCCAATGAAGTCTTAATTCAACATCTGTTAACATCTTTTCCTAAGCCAGCAAGAAGGAAAAGAGTCAAGAACATAAGTTTTAACATTTCTGTTGTCTCTGTGCGCGTCACTTTTCTTGTAAAGATCTTTAAATCCAGAATCTTACCAAGGATAGGCAATGCAAAAGTGCCATAATGAATTTAAAGACCAAGTCAAAGCAAGACGATGAGTGCTCTTATTTTCAGTAACCAAGTTAAATATGCAAGGCTGTCTCCAGAGATTTTTTGGGGGTTTTAAGTGTCACAATGCCACAAGTAACCATTACGTTTCCTCACTCTTTAGATGAAACATATTAACTTTCAAATTACATTTTTAAAAGAAACTAAGCGCACAGGAAGAATGTCTCTCTCAAAAGAAAGAAATTCAGTTTAAGGTTCTGCTTTTGGCCTCTTGTTCTGTGAACCATCTCTTTAACTTAGGTGATCAACATTTTTAAAGCTCTAAGCAGCAGCCATCAAGCCAAATATTAAACACCTCCTAATCTTGGCTCCCCAACAGGTTACAAAGCAGGTACACTAATAAAAAAGGAGATCTCACACTAAATTCTGGAAGAGGCAGGCTCATTATTAACATCTCAGCAGCTTACAGCCAGTGCCTTAGCTCTTTGAATAGTCACTTAAGAACCATTTTTGGGTAACAAAACATGCAAGACTAGTACCATCACATAACTATGAAGAGTTTTGCTGACAACTGTGTTATGCAAAGAACAAAAGACATTCCTTAATTCAAAGAATTAAGAAATAGCTAGGGAGATACGTACTTTTATTAGCCTACTAGATGTGATCATTCTTTGAAGGCCTACATAACGCATAGGATGCTCTATGAACTATAAAACATATTAAATTCCTTTGAACCACTGCTAACACCATATGAATATTAATATCATGTTCTTTATTTGCTCTGTTATTGTAGTAATTAAATATTCATAAAAAGCTCTTCTTAAAATTCCTGACTACTATTCAATTGTGTCTACTCCATTTTGGCTCGAGTAGGAAGTTTTGTTTATGTATATTTGCTCTTCTCTGTGCTTCAAAGACAGAAAATGGAAATTGAAACTTGAGAAAAAGCTAGGGAAGAATAAAGGATGCTCAGCTTTTATTTAGTTCTGATACAGAGTGAACAGAGGGCAATGGGGGAAAATAAAGCTCCAGACTTGTTATGCATTCCTGACTATCTCCTTGACTATACTGGCACTAGAGCATTGGTTAAGCAAGTGAGGATAAAGAAGCATTTGAATTCTGTTTTTCTTAAGTACTCCTACAAGCCATGAAACTGCAACTTCTACTCAATGATCACTGAAACACATTAGCCAAACACGTTCCTCATCCTACCATGTGCATCAGGAGTCACTAGGTTGCCAAAAGAAGCAAGAAACCTTTTATTTTTACTTATTGCAATATGAAAATTAAGAGAGCATTTCAGAAAAGCACAGAAAAGAGCATTTCAGAAAAGTCACTAAACAGACGAGAACTCCAACTACAGTAATTCCCCAAGAGTAACTGGCAAGAGGCCTGGGTGGGAGCTCAACATCTTCCTCTTGCAAAGGGCAATTTTTTTTTGCTCCCTGCTAGCAAGACTTAACAGTCTGCTCAGCAGTACTTGTGTCAAAAGAACAGCAACTGGAGCACAGTACTAAGTATGCAGAGCACAGAGATTAGCTATGGGGTTCCCGTTCTTAGTTACCTTTTCCAGTGACCAGCCCTATCTGTCTTACACCCTGAAGCTGCATCTCTAAAATGTGTCTTTCACTAAGGATCTTGGTGTCTTACAATCAAAACCAAAAAAGAAGGAAAACAAAGGGAATGTAGAAAACAGTCCTGCCTGAGGAGAGCAAGAACAGGAGGAAGACAGCAGCAAGGAAATTAAGGAGGACCACAGGAAAAGACACAGGAAAGCAACACAAAATGAAACTAAAGTTTAAAAAGAAACTAAAAATAGACTAACAGAGAGAAAGACCACTGAAATAAAAAAGGACTTGACTTCCTAGATTGTGGAAGAATATGAAAGTCAAGCGCAAGAAAAATCTGTTAAAGTTTTATTGTTAAAATGCTTCAGGCAAAACTACTTATGAAACTGCCATTTAAAGTAAGACAGTAGTCAATGTGCTGCAAATTGTATTTACAATTGTGACATGGAAAACTGCTTCTGTAAGACGCAGAACTGCAAGAGACTGATTTTTTATCCAGATGTATTGTTATTGGTCATAACAAGTTTTCTCATCACTCACATTTCAACTTAGTTGATGAAATATTAGCACTTGTATTGAACTGGTTTTTAGACAGACACAGAAACCTCAAAATCTATACCTATTTTACATATTTAAACTAGGGGGGCGAGTGAAGCAATCCTAAAGCCTACAGCCTGTTACAATCAAACAGCAAAACGAATGGGAAGCCTCAAACAAATTAGCACTCAGTGCTTTCATTATCAGAGAAGAAAAAAATCATATCCATGCTCAAGCCATGACAAAAAGCTTACAGATACAGTATGAAATACATATCTTCACATCAGTGCTAAAGAGGACACCCAATGCATCTGTTTCATGATGTTACTTTGACACACTAAGGTGTTGCTTGCATTGTATCTTAGTATCTGACTGTGCTTGATTTTTACAAGTTAGTATAACAACATGAGAAGAAACCTTACTTTGCCTATAACTACGCAAGGGAAATTAATTTGGTGGTGTAAGGGGCCCTATGGACGTGCGGCAAAAAAAGCATGCCATATAGGCTAAAGGAACAGAATTCACCTGAAGGATCCACACTTGTCTTCAGTTCCACTAGAGAAACACAAGCCCTTTCACTATTTTTGCAAGCACCATTTAATACATCATCTGAAATGGACCTCCTTGATAAATAAACTGTGACCCTACTGATCTGAACACAAGCCCTACAAGGCCAGACCTGGATCTCAACTATGCAATTCGTTTACAAAGGCCTACAGCGTGGATTAAGATGATTTAACTTAGCATATATTGGCTTGTTCTTTTCTAAGCACTTTTTAAAAGTCTCAAAAGCTGTCAATGCTGAATCCTGCATGGAAATCCAACACACCAACGGAAAACATAACATCTTCACAGCTCTAGTCCGTGTCTTTTAAAGGTGAACCTAACCCAAATAACTCCCATGCTCTTCTATTTCTTACCAGCAGATCATATAGATCATGTACTAGGTATATGATTTCCAACAGGAAGGAACAATATTCTCATTAATATTCATCAGTGTTTACATGATTCATTAACTACTTTAAATGTTTTCTTGAATTCCATATGACTAGTTGTCCTGGGTTGAACTGTAACAGTTATTTTTCTCCTTTCTAGTAGCTGGTCCAGTGCTGTGTTTCAGCTTCAGTCTGAGAACAGTGCTGATAACACATCGGTGTTCTAGCTGTTGCTCAGTAGTGCTTACTCTGATCAAGGACATTTCAGTCTCTCATGCTATGCCAGTAAGGAGGGGCACAAGAAGCTGGGAGGAAGCAAAGACATCTGACCTGATCATGGAGTATACTTCTAGCAAGACCTTAAGAATGTAAGTACAGCTCTTGAAAAATAGCCAAATATTGAATCATGCTGTCCTCTAGTTACCTATTGTAAAAATCCACTGTTCTATTTTTGCTGGTGTGTCACTTCAGGTTTGCAGTTTATTAGACCATGCTCTCTGTAGCAAGGACAGGGATTTGTGATATATTCAGAGAACAGTTCAAGGATTGCTAGTAAAGTAAGTAGAACAGCTAAGTCCAGAAGCACAAACCACAAACCAGTGGGAATAGCCATGAATGAAAAACAAACTCCACCAATACATTAGCAGGATTGGAAGCTAAAACTCAGTGGTCACAGAGTATACAGACTACATTTTTACATGTTGTGATATTCTCTGGTGCTTCAGCATATTGACTTGGCACCAAATGTCATATTTCATGCACTGAGTGCCATACAATTCAGATCTCAAAAGTCAAGAAAGGAAGACAAACTCTTAATGACTCAAACTTACCATACCTTTGCATGGAGCTCCATCTTATCAGGCTGATAAAGGTAAATGCTTCTGCAATCTTTATTACCACATATATTGCATCTGAGCATTTCCCAGTCACAATGAATAATCTATTAAAAGCATATTCAGAGATTGCTTTACTGGTCCCATATGCATATGTAATTTTAAGTAGAGCAGTAGGTACCAGATACAGAAGTTTTGGTTAAATAAATAGAGAAATCAATCAATCAGTCAGTCTAGCAGAACACACTTTCTAAGTCAGTTTAGTGAAGAAGTACCCCCTCCTGCTTGCTTTGAATATGCTACCTGCTATTTACATTGGATACTCCTCTGTTTCCACAGTGGAAAGAACAGCAAATAATTCTCTTTTCTGGGGTTCTTACAATCTCCCGTTATGGTCCCTCTTTCCAAAGCTGAAAACCCTTTTTTTTGACCTGTTCCTTATTGTTTCATGCCTTTGAAAACCTCTTGTGCCCTTCTCATTTCTCACCTTTCTCATTTTATTACATCCTTTTTAAAACAGGAGACCACAACTACATAATACAGAAGCACTGTGGCTTATGCAGTAGACTGCAATGGCATAACGAGCCATAATGCATAATAGCATAACAAATGTTCTGGGCACAAAACAAGACTCTGAAAATGCACTTTGCAAAAACCTTTGGGTGCTACATCCTCCACAGATGTCTACTAGAACAGATTACTGTTCTGAAGAATCTGGTCTGGATGATGACGAGATATGGAAGTAGATAAAACAGTAGTTTGAACCACAACTGCAATTCCTGTGATAAATAAGACAAACTTAACAGCTCTCAACTGCCAAAAAAAAAAAATCTCCGAAGGAAAAATCAGTTAAAATACAACTCTAAAAAAGTAGAGGCTAAAGTCTTTGTACCCACAACAGTTTTCCACAGTCACTCTTAAATCCATCCAGTGTTAGGCAAACCACCCCATTTCTTCAGTGACCTCCCAGTCTAAGGAATTTGAAGTGGAATATTGATATAATGCAGGAATTGATAAGTTTTAGAACAAATTCTATGATTAGTAACATTAATTAATACAATCTCCTTAAAATCAGGTGACTTTTTATGAAGCTGCAGTAGGTTTCCTTCCGTAAGAAGGCTGACAAACAATAAAAAGTAAACCTGACATAAACTGTTTCAGCTGTACATTATCATAGGCCTTTGCTGTCTAAAAGGCTGCATTCACTCACCCCAGCTGTCTGCTGAAATGAAACACATCACTGAAGACAACCCAAAATTATTTGGAGATATGTCAAAATCACATGAACACTTACTTGCACTAGTATGGATTAACAGCTGTGATCATCTCGGAAGAAGCAAATGAGTGAATGCTCACAGAAATTCAACTGTCCCCTCTATATGCAGACCACCTGATGTCACGAATATGATTTGATGAATCACATTGTTGCTTTGCCTCACAGTAACATTTGAATATCAGTGAATGGTCCAAAACTATATTTCAAAGGATGACAATTTGACACCTCACAAAGTGAAACATAACAATGAGTGTGGTATCACGAGAAAGACGGGTATTTATGAAAAGAAGAAAAACATTTAAAATCCTAGAATACAAATCAGTATTGTATTAGGCAGTCTAAACCAATCAAATGGTGAATAAACCAAATATTATGAAAGCTTTGCAGCAGAGTATAATTTAGAATTATCTGGACTTTCAGTCTGCTGAGCAATATGCAACAGTGCAATCCAGGTTTTATATGCAGTACATGGGCACCAGTGACAAGTCTGTATTACTGAACCATGCTATGTGCTGAGTTTTAAAATACTAATATTGCATTTTTCTCCAATTCAATTAAGAAAATTATTCTTAAGTTACCGTAACACAGATGACTGTTTCAAACAGCTCATTATAATGACATGAAAGCAGGTTCAGTAAAGAACCCAACATAATTGTTAAAAGATAATGTCTTGTTTTCAGCAGGTAAAGTCCATGGGAGATCATATGAGACCACACACAAAAGCTGTCTTTTCAAGAAAAGAGCAGCATAGAGCCCAAGATGGGATGTAAACTGAATGCCTCCACACAGACTCCAGTGCACAGTCTTAGATCCCATAATAATTAAGCTCCTCAGCAGTGCAAAAGGCAACCAACACACTGGAAAAAAAAAAAAAAGCTTTTTTTTTATTTTATATTGACAGTTCTGGCAATAGAGATTATAAAATCAATCATCCCTGAAAGAGGGCTGCATAAACTGTTAACCATCAATTTCATGCCCATATTTTCATCTCTCAAATTTACAAATCATATATACATCAGTGCCAGAAATGTTCTACCACAGAGGGCACCTGAGAACCACTAACATAGGAAGTCCTCGCATAGTACTCTGCTGGTCTTCTGAAATTAGTGAAGAGGGCTGGATCCTGTCTATTCTATTCATGAAACTAATTCTACTAAAAAATCATAAGGTGCTTATACACATGGGACAAATTAATTAAATATTTACTATTTTAGCAACATCGTATGCTATCAGGACACAATTTACCTTGGTTTCATAAGTATATCCTTATCATCTTAAATGTTACAGAATTAGCAAAACTAGTTAAAAAAAAGGCATGCTAACAACACAGCAAGATACTGGCTATTTGCACAAGTCTACACTAAAAAAAAAATAATATCAGCTGTCATTCTTGTCATGGCTAAAAAATATTCTGCATGAGCAGTAACCTGTTACTGGTTTTGGCACTGATGCATATATAAAGGAAAACATAGCAACATAATGTAGGGACATGAAAGCACCTGGCTGCAAGCTGTAAGCAAATATTTTTTAAATCTGTTATACAAAAGAACACATACAAAAGCAATACAAACAGCTACTAAAACATACTTTCAGGCTTCTAAATATGTGTCAGTTTACTGAATTGTCTGACAGAACATCACTGCCACACAAATGATTCCTTAGGTGTTTTTTTTTAAGTAACATATTGAATGCAAACATTGGAGCTAAGCTGCAAGAATGTCTAGAAAGCCTAGATTTTGTCTGCGAAGTCTAGTTTTATGTCTTAATTTGTTTGGTATTATTTCATTCTACAGATTATTCAGCTAAGAACAATGTTATATAAATAAAATACAGTATGATCCCGGATCAGTTCCTATCTTCTAAAATACACAAAAGCTTGGTGAGACAACAAAGCAGGTAGAGATTAGAAAGAATAACAAAATCAATATATATACAATTAGTAACTGGGAATTTGTAGCAACAGATCTTCCTTTGCCTCTCTCTGAAAATGATTCTCAGCACAGGAGGAGCAATAAGAGTGATTTTCAGACAAGTCGACATCACAATACTGCAAGACTGATTCTTGCCTCTAAGTCAGATAAGCAGAATAGCAGCATGAAGTCCCTATAGCAAAAGACAAACTTGTTTTGTTTGCTGAAAGAAGAAAATATAGTGTGAACAACTAGACAGGAAAAATCATTCAGCAACATTTTTTTTAATGGACAAGAGTAAGTGAGGTTACATGAAACAAGGGCAGGAGATTGGCAAAATCAGAACAAACCCTTACAAGCAGTTTTGCGGCTATATTATGCAGGAAATATTTGTATTAAGATCCTGTTTACTTTTCTCAGAAACAAGCATTTTTCCATTTGTGGCAATACGATGCTACTTTTCAATATGTAAAAATTACCAGCAGTCAGCATACAATGGGGATCTGAAATATACAGCCAAATGACTTAACTTTTGCAGAGCTCATTTATTTCTAAATGAAACCACAAGAGCAGCTACATGGGTATTTTCTATACCAAGGTTGGAAACTCACGAGTTTATGACTCACTATTCCCCAGCTGATAAAAGCTGTGCCACATACAACTGTCCAAACTGACTGATCCTCTGAACGTGACTCACAGCTCTACCAAAACTTGTGTTGAGATCTGCTACCAGCCATAGGCCACCCCATCAGAAGGCAAGCCTGCATGCGTTCTTGGCAAACCCCCCCCCCCCAGTTTCTCTGTCCAAGCCTTCCCACCTGCTTCAAAAGTCTCCTAAGGGCAGCATGGGGCAGCAGTCTAACTCATGGAGGCAGAAGTTATTCACACATGTGATAAAAGCCTGTTAAATGTATACACTGCCAACAATAAGCAATGCAGACTAAAGTTTGCAGAAGTCTGTTCTCTGTAATTCACAGAGAAAATTACTCTGTAAACATGACAGGGGAACTAACAGTCTGCCATCTGTTATTTTTTACTATGTCCACTCTAGGCACTTAGAACAGCAAAACCAGAGTTAAGAGTCAATTTCTCTACATGGAATTTATTAAGTAAAAACCAAGAAAAATCCTCAATTGGAAATCAGGGGTAATATCTATCAGTCTATGTAAGAAAGAAAGGATAAATGTAAAAATAGATTATTTTACTTCATTTTTTGACATCACTAGATCTAAGCAACAGGAAATAGTTTCATCCTAAACAGATTTTAAACTTTTAAAACCTTCAAGATAAGTTCAAAGCACATTTTTGGGGAGAGATCAATTAGCACGATTGCTACTGAAAAGTAGACTGAAAATAACAGATTTGAGGTCAGACCTGTAATGCCATCAGAGAGCTAGAGCAGAAAATCAGTCTTAGATCCTCCGGTTCAAATGAAAGTCTCTTTTTAACACCAATAGGCCTTCACACGGGAGGGTTTTCTGATTATTTTTTTCTGGACAGCTACAAAGAACTACTAAAAAGTAAGTTGTCCTGTCTCTTCTGTCAAAGCAAGCCAAGTTACTGCACAGTCCTTCTACTAAACGTGGTAATTTCTTGAATGCAATAAAGGACATAGAAGAACATGCATAAGAAATCCAAGGGCTTCCTAACAACTGCACAGAAATCACTTCTCCATTTTGTTGACCATTGCTGTTTTGAAAACTTGAAGTTTGATGATTAAAAAAAAAAATCATACCTATTTCAAAGCCAGCTGGGGGGCCAAGGGGGAGGAAAAGGAAACATCTGCCATTCATTTATCTGTTTCCTTTTCATTCTTGGAAGAGTTCTATCTCCAAAGAAGGTTTTTGTCACCCTAAGGCAGCCACCAGGCGCATTATCATTAATACTAAGGGAGTAGACACAACTGAAATAATCTTTCAAATGTTGACAGAAAAAAAAAAAGTGTTTTGTCATTGTGTGCCCTTCCAGTGAATCTGTAGCTTTTCAAGATCCCAAAGTGGAGTGCTGCAAAAAACAAAGCCAAAACTGCACACATATTCAAGGGCTGAAATGAAAAGTATTGGGATAAATTCTTCACTATAAGGGTGATGAGGCACTAGAACAGTTTGCCCAGAGAAGCTGTGGATATCTCACCCCTGGAAGTGTTCCAAGGCCAGGCTGGATGCAGCTTTGAGCAACCTAGTCTAGTGAAAGGTGCCCCTGCCCATGGCAGGGGGGCTGAAACTAGATGATCTTTAAGGTCCCATCTAATCAAAACCATTCTATGATTCTATGATCTTTAGTTCACTTTCCCCTTGGGACATGAATAAACTTCCAACCTATAATATTTAAAGAAAAAAAAAAATAAACAAAAACCCTCAGGCACAGACATTACTTTCCAAAATGCATAAGTACTATCACAATGTCATAACCCACACCTACCATGTTTGTTTACAGGAAAAGCAAATCCTACTGAAAATGAGAAAACTCCACAGAAGCAAGCATCTCAAAGGCAGTGAAACAGATCAAAGGTGTAGGTGATACAGGAGGAACAGCATCGCAATGACAGAAGGAAAACAGTACAGTCACTCCTGACCTGCACAGAGACTTACGAGACTAAGCACATAGATTATTGTGCACATTCTCATGAATATAGAAACGTGATAATGGTTGGAAAAGAATATGACTGAATTAAAGAGTACAACAAATTTTTAAAGGAATTTCCCTAGTTAAAAATCACTCTCACAGCTACAAGAAGTGAATAAAGTTGATGGAAGCATAATAGGGTGGGACGGACTTTACAATGGAAAATTTTAATGATGGAGAGCACTGATGCAACTGGAAAACAAAGCAAAAGCCTTCTCTTTCCAGCAGTATATGTCAGTTCTGAAGGGGCATTTGAGGAAAAGAATTATTAAGTTAGGAAGGATCTAATACTAAAACAAAAATAAAAATAATTAAAAAAAAAAATAAATCACTGACCTGAATTAAGTTCTCATCAGTATCTCTTCATGAAACAAATAACTTAGAGCTGTTCTAGTACTTCAAATGATATGAAACCATAAAATCAGATGGCACAGTAATATGAATATCGCAGTAATTATTTTTCAAACACATGTTCTCCATTAAACCAAGAACTGCATGACAAAATTTTCATTTAGTCCCATGAGAACTTTCATAAAAACTACTCTCAAATGGTAATATTGAACTGCTTCAGTCTGACGAGGGAAGAAATGATGTGAAAAAAGACAAGAGATGCTTATCACAGGAGAGTTACTGTCCATTTATGCCTTGACCCTACTAAGCTTTCTCAGTTACAGCACACCCAGAAACTTGAGTCCAATAACCAGGTGGGCATCGTCTCCTTCTCTGCCTGCAACACCTATGAGTCATACTAAGTTTATAAAGACTGTGTCCGTTCACAGAAAGCAAGAATGCAAAACGGCAGAAATCTGAAGAAACAGATTGTAATCTGAATAAAATAAAAAGAGAATTTATAAGTAATCTCTGATAAAGTTATTCTTAAATTTCCATCTAACATGATTTATAGCTGCCATTAGCTATCAAGGTTATCCCTCAGGGACACCAAGTTGCAAATGCTTTTATCTCACAATGCGGATACTTGGTTGTAGTGGTTGTTTCACCTTGAGTGTAAATAAACATATCACCTTTAGCCTGCTAAGCAGTAATAAAATGATTATGTCTATCAGTCCCTGAAGAGCGAGTGGAGCTCACTGGGAAAAGAGAGAAAGAAACCATGGAGATTAATGCCCAACACTAAGAAGCTGCATGATGAGCATGCTGCCTGGCAGGACTATTTCTGCCTTGTAAGCAACATAGATAATCAATCTGAAAAGAGGTTAAAAATAACTACTGATCTCATCTGCACCTGACCCCTCAGGATACAACCCCAGAATAATATTGCTCAAACACAGCCACAGTGGCATAAACCTTCAGGTTGGTGGGAAGGGCAGGAATCAAGTAATGCTGCATTTGAAAAGGACAACTTTCCAGCATCAGCAACTGATTCACCCTGCAGACACCCAGCGCTAGCTCTCATCCTCACTAGTCCCCATTAGAGCCGTCTGACGCATCACCTGTAACAAGCAGCAAAACAGTTCTGGGGACATGTTCCCATGTATTGGAAACCTCCACCTGCCATGGAAAGGAGGCAGAAAATTTTTCAGTAATGGATAAAAAAACAAGCAATCACCAGATACAAAAAGTAGTCACTGAAAAGCAGCTTAAAACAGCCCAATATGCATTTGCTGTTCAAGCACTGCCTGGTCCCTTGAAACCCCTGTGTTTGCTGGTCCTAAAAGCCTAATTTTCACTTGAGTTTTCCTGTCCAGCACTCTCACCTACGCTGGAAGTAGCTTCTGGAGGAGACGTGTTCTCATCCATGTAGGAAACAGATTTCAGAGGATCTGCAGAGGGATGAAGCCAACAGGAACAGTGAGGACAACAGGGGAGGGAAAACAGCTGAAAGGAAGAAAGAGTATCAGGAAAGAAGCAAAAGAGGAAACAGATGCACTGGAGAGAGAAGAAAATGCCAGAGGAAGGCGGAAGGCAAATGGAGAAGGTGAAAGTAATAAAGTTTAGATTGAGAAGAGAGAGCACAAGCACAGAACAAACTGCAGAACTGAGATGAGCCAAAATCAGGGAGAGGTAGAAACAAGAAAGAAAGAAGTGGGGAGGCAGGGAGTCCAGACCTGTCAGAGCAATGCCTCTTACTAATCACAGAGCAGTCTGGGTTTCCGATAAATAAGATCACGCCACCTGGGTCAAGGTAGAAAAATGTGAGAAACAGAAAAGATGCCGTCACTCAAAGAGCTGACAGGGAAACGAAATATCTTACAGAAATCCTGAAATTTCAAGATCTGCTGCTTGTTCAAATCACAATGAAAGGCATTTTAAGTTCATTAAACTTTAACGTGACTTTACTGAGACACAGGATTTTGAGGTCAAACACTAATGATATTCAGCACAAAACAGGAAAAGCTAAATACTACCACATTTCTTTTCCAAATAGTTTAAAGAACATCTCCCAAGAATGGCATTCCTGCAAAACCTTTTGAAGACTAATTTTCCTGTATAACTGCTCCACCACAAATTTTACAAACATTAGATGGACTCACTGTTCCTCACTGGAATGAAAAAAGATACATCACTTAGGAGTCTTATTTCCAAAAATTATGGTTTAGCAAAATATATCTGTGGTTCTGCATGTTGAGCCACAGATTTTGAAATGCGTTTTTGAGAGTTGAAATGCCATTCCCCATGCCTGCCCTTACATAACATGGAAATGGCCACGAATTCTGAGCCACAGAGACCAATTCCTTAATTAATATGACAACAACCATCAGGAGACCTACACAGAGAAGCCCCACCAAAATGTCAGTTCTGCCTTAAAAGGGAACACCTCAGCCTTTCTTCGCTGCTAGTCACAGCCCACACGAATTCACGGCTACTGTTGCATTGTTGATGGAGGAAGGATCTACTCCTGGGGCCTGTTCCTAGCAAGGTGTGCTAAGAGACAACGTTACAAAACACACTCTCCTCCTCGTCTGAGATGTTTTTAATTAGCAGCTCTTTTCTTATGTTTTTCCCATTGACTATGGCAAACAACTTAAAATTTCTTTATAGAAAAAAACCTCAAAAAAATTCAAACACACACCTCCAGGAATACTTGTCATTATAACTGGGGATCCCACTCTCAAAAGAGGGGTTTTTGTTATAGTTGCTTCATAATAGGTATTTTTAGCACTACAGAAATAACCCCATCACATTTATTACTGCTAGAGCTTTGTGCTCTTGAAATAATGTGATGCGCTATGGGGCTTAAAAGCTACAAAAACCTAAATTCTCAGAAAATAGAATGCAGATATTTTAAATTAAGCAGAATCCCCAGGGGTCCATGAATCTGAGCAATTATAGCTGGGAAGACACACAGTTTGAAATATGCTCGAGTCTGCTACTCAGGAGCTTCTCATGAATAGCAGCCCCCTTGTTCTGTGGCTCATCCACTCCTACACCTGCACCCTCTCTCATCACCATGTCTGCATTAGCATGCAAATCACATGGGACTCAGTCAGCAAAGGCTTTCATCTTGGCTAATCAATTTACCAGGGTCTTCCATAGGAAGGGAAATCTATAGGACTCCAAAACAACTATAGAGGCATTCCAACAGGATTACTGGAGTAATTTCTGTAACACTCCATAAAATCTGCAATGGCATAGAGACAGTAGCTACAAGTGTTTTCTAAGGCACAGTTCATTTAACCAACAATATCACTTAAAGGCATCACTGAGAACAACAAATATGGAGTTAAACCTCAGCTTTCACCAAGATTGCCATCTGTTCAGCATACTTTACAGTGAAAGCAGTGGCCTCAGCACTATCCTCACAGAGAAGATGCATCACCATATTCAGTGCTGCCAGCCACAACTGCAAACTGAATGAACACAGACCCTGAATAACTTTCCCATGACTACTTGCAGTGATTCATATCTAGGCACAGTGGTAGGCAAATTCACACTGCCCTCTTTGTGATGGCTAAAAACGATAAGGGCACAACAACAACAGGCAGAACTCAAAACAAAATGGCTCAGGTGGACCCCACTTAGGACTCCCACAAAATCTCAGGACATTTACACACCTATTAAAAGATCACTTAAGTTTTTAATATATTCTCTTCTTTTAAGTGCTCTGGGTGCTCTCTAGAAAAACAACCATAAGGGGACACACTCATATCCCAAATGAGCCCTCCGGATAAGGCTCAAAAACTATTACTTCATACCAAACATCCCAAAACCTAAGCAAGACCCACAAAATAAAGCAAGACAAAAAAAGAAGGCTGGGAAACCATAACTCAGCAGGAATTTTCAACAATATTTAAAAATAAGCAGTTGCAAATTTAGAGAAGTATCCGATACAACATGAAATCCTGTGTCACTTCGTGCACTCACATGGAGCGTAAACCACTAAGAGAAAGTGAAACTTAAATGTTTCCTCACACAACTTGGTGCAATTTAGCAAAAATGTTCTGAAATGTGAAACTTGAGCTGCAAACTAACATGAAGAGGCTTTAAAAATATCTGCCTAAATACAAGTTAGGTTTTTAAAGCTCGGCAAAAATCTCTTTCCAACCAACCAGACGTCAACTGACCATAAGCCCAAAGGCAGCAGCCTGCAAGGGCACTCTGGGGAATTTCGGTCTTTCTATTTTGAGAGTAAAAGAAGCTACAGGCAATAGCAATAGTTTGAACATTCTTTCTGGTGTTTCTGACTTTCTACCTATTCTCCAGTTAAAAAAGAAATTAAAAGCTGGATCCAAATCCTGCAGAGGTCAGTAGGATTAATGAGTGTTTACCCTAACCTAGGGTAGGAAGGACTATATCACACCATACCTTCTTCCAGAGACACCTAAAATCTGAAGGGTACATTAATGCAGTGAATGTGCGGTTTTCCATCAACCTTTAACCATGTCTGCACTGAAATGAGACATATTTACGCATTCAGTCTGAGGAATTCAGAGAGGAAAATAACACAGCCCTCATGGCCTTTCATCAGTTGATATAAGGCATCACTGCTAACTGAGATAGCAGTCAGTAGGAATTTGAAGTCAATCACTGGAGCATAACTTAAATCTTGAGTGCCAACACGCAAGCAAAACACAAGGAATCACACAGGCTATGATGATGCTGTCATTATTATACTATGAATTTAGAGTGCAGGAGGACAATATAATGCATTAATTTTTTTAGCCTACACAACAGTGAAGTGAGGCTGCTTCAACCATCAAAATTTTCAAAGGTCAAGCTCTAGTCCTTCTGTTTTGGTTGATTATAAGGCTTCTTTCCATGTAGAAGCAATGTGAATATAGGAATAAACAATGGTACAAAGTAACTTAAGTATGGATTATACAGCACATACCCTTGTGCAACTCAGAAATAAATAGGTAAATTTGATTGTATGGATGATTAAAGGGCATATCTAAGGATTTTGGAAATATAAATAATCTTGTCCTCCTAAACTTTAAGTTAAAAATATGCTTTAAAAATACTTTGGTTTGGGGTTGGGTTTTTTTGGGTTTGGTTTTTTTTTTCAGAAGACATTTGATTATAGCAACAATGTCAAACATATATTTTGTTTGTTTCTGTAAGGCAATCACACCATATTCTGTATTACTTAAAGTAACTTTCAAGTGATTTTTAAAGGACTAAAACTAGTGAAACAATAGGTAATAATACATTAACTGAATCCCTATTAATCAATTATGAAATAAAATTCTTATTGAAAGTAAAGGTAATTTACAGACCCAAGATATTTTGGACTGTAATACAAGACAGATGAACTTAATTTTCCCAGTTACATCAGTTCATACCTGTAGGTCTGCGAGGGTGTTTTAAATGAGCGGCTTTTATACAAATTGCTACAATACCACTATATTACACTATTCGCAACTAAGGTTTCATGTCCTGAATACACAAAGAATCAAATATCCTATTAATACTCCTTCAGTTTCACGTTACAAAGACATTCACTGTTGTTATTTAATACAGGATGAAAGAAAGGGCCATTGACTGACACATTGCTAAAAGATGCGTTGCATTTGACAATGTGTTGAACTGGAGTCAGAAGCATTCACTGAGGTCTAAGGAGACATCTTTCTCCTAAATATAAAAGTTCAAAACCTTACTATGAAGATGTCATTTCAGATTATAATTTACATATGGCAGCTTTTAGCAAGCAGCTGGTATTTCACAACGCCTGAAGTCTTAAACTTGGCTTGTCAAAGCAAGATAAGAGGAAAGAAAAGGTAGCTCCACATGCTACTGAGTAAACTGCAAAGTGAAGGAAAAAAATTAACAGCCCATTTGACAAAGGACACATCAACTATTAAACAATTTTTGAACTACTGAAATAACACTGTTTGTGGTAGTACAAGATATTGCCACCAGGTAGTATAGAATAGTATGGAAGTACTGCAACAAAGTTTTGAAGCAACAGAAAGAATAAAAACAAAGAGGTTTGATGGGTTTTTTCATTTGTTTCTTAAATAACTACAGATGCAATTTTAGTACAGGAGGAACAAGCTAAAAACCTGACATGTCTATACCAAGCAAAACTAAAAGTTAAATAAAACTGTCAGTGACCTAATAAAACAATACATCTTCCCTCGTACTCAGAGATACCTATGCAACACAGGGCACAAGCTGTACCTTCGCGGCCTGCTATGGGCAGTGACGCATTTGGGTCTGGAGGTGAGCTCCCTTCTTCCCCCAGCCGGTGCATAGAAGGGAGTGCACTTGATACTTTTGGAAGCACTCACCTTATTCCCATCTGGGTCAGCTGCTAGTCAGGGAGCCACTATCACATCAGCAGAACAGTTTTTCTCCCTATCTCTGTTTTACCAGTATCAGACTGTGTTCCAGAAGTCCTCCCTGCCCCTACTAACTGCTGCTTCAAGCACCCACACCAGTGAAGCCCAGGCTTAGCTATGCCAGGTCTCCAATGGCATAGCCACAACGACGCATACTCCCTGTGGGCTCCTCCTCATTGCCCCTTGCCCAGCAGCAGCTGCCTTGCTTCTCACCTTGCATCCCTTTCCTTCCTCACCCTCTGTATTTCCTTCTTTACACTATGATTTAGTCTTTACACCTACACTTCATCAACTCTTTTGACCTTAAAAGGAGAGGAGAAAAGGGATGTGGGCAAGAAATCCAAGATCCTCTATCTCACAAGTTGTAGCAACATATTGTACTAATCCATCTGGATGTGCTGCAGCCTGGTAAATAACCTCCTGGACCTCACAGTTCTAAGACAGTATGTTATAACAGAGACGAGCATGCCACCATTAAACAGTAACACCATTACCATTAAGGAATAACAGCATATCCAACACTGGGTTTCTGTACTTATCTTGGGATAAGTCTTAAATGATTTTTCTTGTCTTGTCTCAAAATCCTTAAGTGGCTTGCTTGCTGACAGTCATTTCAGTCCAGCTTCCCAAGTTTTCCTGAACATTCTCTCTATTTCATATCTGTTTCTTTTGATTGTTTTGTCCCACTTCTTATATATTCTTCTTCATTCTTCTCTGTCTGCTTGAGCCCTTTTGATTTATTACCTTCTTTTCATAAGCAGTCCTTCAATTTGTCACTATCACAGGTTTCCCACCTTTGTCAGATTAGGCTCAGAAAATAACAGCTTCCCCCACATGACACAGCAGCATGTCATACATAGACATTCACTTAAATTATCCACTGCTGGCACACACTATAGCTTCTGTGAGAGACCAGTACTAACATTTTTCCTGTAAACGCATTAGAAGGCTTCCAGCGCACTAAAACCTTGTGCAGGAGGGGACATTTGAGACAATTCTCGATAAGATGCATATGCTGCATTTAATACCTGTATGATAAATATAGCATGTAAAATAAGCTTTACAACACAACTGCACTTTTCCCTCCCCCCAACCCAACCAAAAAGAACCAGTGTGAATCAATTAAAAACAACCCAAATTACAAAAAAAGACACTACTTCAGCTTTCAAGTACTATTTTCTCCATCTTCTTAAGGTAAGAAAATTTACCTAGAAAAACTGGGTCATTGCTTTTTTGTCAGCTGCTTTTCTTAGCACAAAACATAGAGGTCATATAAAGGTTTAGCTTTGAACAAATACTTGTTCAAAATATTTTATCAAGTCCAACATGTGTAAGATACACATATGTATACACGACATATCTGGATATATATAACTTTAAGTGCATCTTGTGGTCAATACAGTTTTCATTTAAATGAATCATGGATATCAAGTTAAATGTGGTAAAGACCTTGAGTGTACCAAAGGACCAAGAAATAAGCCAAGAGATTGAAAAGAAATCTGAAAAGTTAAAAAATACTTTTTTAAAGAATTACATTGATTATGCACAGTCAGTTTTAAGTAATTTTTAAGAATGGGTTATTTTGAACACATCTTTCTACACACACATAAAAATTGAACCAGTTCCCAAAGTCTTGGTTCAAACCCAGAAAGTTTTGCAGTTTCAGATAAACTATTAATGTAAACGCATCTTTGTGGTACTTCCTTAACTCAATAACCTAGCGCCTAACATAACAAGCAAACAGAATAAGAGCTATTTTGCACAGCAGTTCCCTCAAATATCTCTCTGCCCAAGGAAAACAGGTTCTTACTGATATCCCAGCAGCTCCTGAGACGTGCCACCCCTCCAAATCCCTTTTATTTTCTCCTTCAGCTCACCTTGTCCCAGGCCTAAAGCACATTCTCATGCATAGAGGTCAGCACATCCAGTCACATCTCACTTTTTTCTCTTTTAGATAACATGCAGAGTCAAAAGTCAGTTCACGTTTCCACACTTGTAGAGCTACGTGGCACACAAAGTTCAATACCCCGACATTTGGCATGCTCTCCTAGGCTAAAATTTGGAAGGGAAGAAAAAAACCAAAACCAAGCAGCACAGCTGCAGGGAGGTAGGCATGGGGGGAAAGCATGAGGGAGTGTATCCACCTGAGGGAAACTTGCAGAGGTGGGATGCACACTCACTGATTTAGGGGCAGGAGATCATGGTTATCATTTATGAGGGTGTGGAAGCTCTAAGCCAAAGGTAGGATCAGTGGAAAATCAGAGGTATGTTACTCTGTACACCCACACCCTGAGGCTACCTGATACCACTGTAAACAAGAAAAAGTCCAGCTCAAAAGCTCAGTTGCCGCACCAAAATATAACATGGATGAAAAAGATAATGAACTTCCTTTGGACTACTTGATCACCACCAAAAAAAGTAACTCCCTAAAATTAGAAAACATTTGGACTTTTAATACAAAGTGAGGGATACTTACTTTTATTAGAAAAATAGGAAACAGTTATTTTTAATATTCAATCTCTGTCAACATCCCTTTCTGTAAACTCCCATGCCAGTATTGCATTAAATGCACTTTTCCTGTTTAGCAATCTCTCATAAGTTAACTAAATGCCTTGCAAAAACCATTTCAAAAGTAGTTTGCAAAGTACTAAAGATAAAAGATAAGCATTAAACAGATGACATAATCTGCAAATCTATCAGAATCCATTGGTTTAAATTTTATATTTCTGGTACTAAATTATTTAAGTTCTTGTATGATTATAACTAAACATTAGGATTAGTAGTCTCTGTTATGGATCACTTCCATTTGTATTATTTTCACCAGCCTACGTTAGCCAAGAGGCAGCATCGGAGAAAACTGAATTGCTACAGTGAAGGGCTCCTATGGAAGACTTAGATGCTAAGCTGCAATGCTCCATCATTCATCTCTGTCACCAGGCACTGATGCCACATTTCAGGGAAACCCTGCAACACACTAGCACACCAGCCACATCTCTGTGATTCACTTAGCACATTCCCTCTTCCAGCAACATTCCCAGTAGCTACAAAGTTTAACATTTCTTCACACGGTGGCTGCCATAAGACAGCTTCCACAACACCAGCTCTCAAATCTGTCTCAATCAGGCAGACACCTCTATAGTTAAAGAGCCAAAAGATATTAGTTGATCCTTCATCCAAATTTTCTTTTCCGATGGCACATGCGCTGCTTCAAAATAACATGTTGCTAACTCACAGGATTTCAAACAGCAAAGCTATTTGTGGCCTTGACACAAGACCTCCTAATAGGCACAACAGTCTGCTGTTCTGTTCAGCCACTGAGAAAAAAAGCCTAGACATAAATGTCTCTGAAGCCAAGTTTCCAATCTCATACAAAGCCAATGTGTCATTTTTCACACGGGACTTAGCACTGACACAAACTTCTCAGATAGGAGCTAGGCAATATTCAGCTGGTAACCCAGAGGTGGAACACTCATTGGCAAAGCAAAAACACTGCTTGTCCTTTATATATGCAAGGTTTATACTTTCACATCTGAGGCTTATTTTCTGGAAAGTGCAACTGACTGAATCAGCTTCTGTTCTTCAAAAGACAACTTCCACTAACCAAACAAATATTTTCATAAAAATAAGAAACACAGACAAAAACAGCTAGCATTGAAATAAATCTCTAAACCTAAGGTTTCGCAGTCTAAAGCCACTGAGACATTTCTCTTACACAGCCATTGTTAACTTCAAAAAGGTAGGGAGGCCTAATCCACAGGTTTCAAATGCATGAAACAGACCACCCACGACAACAGCTGTGACACAAGGTGCGTGGCTGGTGGTGGGACAGAGACATTCAGTTCCCCGTGCTAGCCAGCCCATAAAAGAGAACATACCCACTGCCATTTGATAAAGCGCATGTTTCTGCTGCAATGCTGAGGATCACCAGTCTCAATTTCTACTCCTGCCCCAACAGCCAGCAGCAGGTTTGGTGCTTAAAAGCAAAGCGACAGTACTCCTAATTTGACTGAACGAGGCTCCATCAAAAAGCAGCATCTGAAGCAGTAGCTCCAGTCATAGTCTCTCTACACTTCTGATGCAGCTTATAAGGGGCTACCGAGCAAAGCTGATGAACATGACTGATGTCTGATCTGCCACATGGATTCTGAAAAAAGTATGTAATGAAATGGAAGAGACTTGAATCTTTTCTGTAAGAGGCCTGACATCTACTTCCAGGTCTGCCTGAGGCATCATCCCTCATACTCCTATTCTTTGGCACTGCTGCATTTATAACTAGCCCTCAAGACATTAAAACCTGGTTCTCACAGAAAAGCCGGACAAATGTCAACAGCAGTAAGAGATAAGGCTAAAATCATACAACAAGACCCATTCACGAAACCCTCATCTGTCCTTCTCATTCTCTGTTTTTATTGCTCAAAAACAGCGTGTGACAAGAATCCTCCAAGCCATTCTAAGGTTTCGCAGCAGAAAACAACATCAGGTCAGGGAGAACAGGAGGCTTTCCAGTAAACCCTACAGAATCTCACTATGATAGCCAAATCTTGACCTCACAGAAAGCAGACGTAACATTCCTTGTAATGTTGCATAGATTTATCTATTATCAGTTTTGATCCACCAAAAGATCCCCCTAATTCAAGGGTGAAATAGCTGTAAGGCAGAAATATACTTATTAGGGAGAGCAGTCTGCAGCACCATGGGGCACAGGTTCCTCAGTCACAATGCAGACACACAGAAAAGAAGGCAACTATCACAGCTGTGAAACAAATCCAGTAGCTACATTATACATACATGAAGCTTAAGTTCAAAATATTCATTATAAATCATTCAAAATTTACAGTCATAACCCATAGTTCAGATGCACTAGGAGAAATAAAAATTCACCCCAATTCCTAATCCTGTTCTAAGAAAGAAGACAGCAGTGCATTTTGATACTTATTTCTAGGAAACAGGAAGAGATCACTAAGGTTTCAATTCACCAAAAATAAAAGTAAGTAATATTGGTCCAAGCAAGCAACATCATTCATCTCTAACTGAAGTTGATTCAATGAGTTAACTCTCCAGAAAGTACTGTAATATCATGAAGCAGAATTTGCTTCCATACTTTTTATCCCTTCTAAGCAAGGCAAGAAACCATTTCCAACAGTTCAGGTGCAAAATATTTATCGTCCTGCAAGCTAAGCTGAAAAAGGGTCAATTTGGAAGCAACCAATCTAACTGGATGCAGTTCAAGCAGGCACTTGAGCTCTCAAGTATATGGGGAGAGCCTTTGTACCATTCATACCCAGCCCATCTAGGGTCTGGGAGTCTGTATTCTGATCAGCTGAAATATGCCCAATAGGGTTTTCCTTTTTTGCACTGTGGGCTTATGGAAAATGTCCTCTTGGTAGTAAAACATAGCTGCTAAAAAAAGGAATTACAACCACAGAAAATAACCAGCTTTGTGAGTAAATGTGGACAAAGAACGTTCCTCCCAAAAGTGTAATTCACTACCATTGCTTTTTGCCAATATCCTAAACAGTAACGGCAGTTTTTATTCCTCCAGATCTAAAACAGAATCATAACAGTGATGCCTTACAATGTGTCCATTTCTCAATGATTTTAAACACACAAAAGACTCAGAAGTTTAGCTTTCTTTCAGACATCTGCTTGGGTGCTACTGTCTCTGTGGAGGCATAAGTGCACGTGGAACAGTGACAGGACGTCATGTATCTAGAGAACCCCCCTTCTCATTGAATTATTAATATAATCTTATCTCCATATCTATAACCAGCTTTATAAGACACAGTAGCAAAACATGAGTCCCCACAAAAAAAAAAAATGCACTTAAAAGGGGATGAGTTTGGAAAACACTGCTTTATGATTTAACCACAGTACTAATTTACAAAGCTAAGTATCACAGGGTCTTAAGAAAAAAAGTCACTATAAGACAGCAACCAGATATCAAGAACACGATTTCTCATCACTAATCACTCATTAATGGTCAACTTCACAGGTCGCAAAAAGATGCAGAGGCCTCTGGTGAGCACTACCTCTGATTCTCTCGCCCAGGACCCCGGCCAGGGCAGGCTCCTCTCCCCAGGCCACGCCACCCACCCTCCGGCGCCAGCACCACCGCCCCGCTCCCTCGCTCCTGTGGCCTCTCTTCCAAGCTCGCAGGTATATCCAGAACAACCAGAAGCAAGAGATCATTTCTACTATAAGCTGTTCATATTGACTATTAACGTACATAGATAGACACGTTATATGGCTGACACTGGGACTACCTCAGGGAACTTCCCAGCCCAGCCACCCCGATGGGACTTGCCCGCGCGGCTCCCGACGGGGGGGAGCTCCCCTCAAAAAACGCCCCCGCTGCAGGAAACAATCCCTTACGCGGAATCTGGGGGGAGCCGCCTGCCCGGAGCGTCAGTCGCGCGCTCTCCCACCACCCGGGACGAGCCAAGCCGGAGGGCCGGCCGAACCGCAGCGCGCAGGGAGGGGAGAGGAAGGGAAAAGGAGCCCCAGATCAGACGCGCCGGAGCGGCAGGAGCTGCTCGGAGGCTCCGGGCTGCAGCCGCGGGAGCGTCCGACCTCCCGTGCCCCGCGGTTCCCGCTCCGAGCCGGCAGAAGCAGCAACACAAAGCACGCGGAGATCCGCGGTCGCACCTGGGACATCTGCGGGCGCAGATTGATCTCCTTGAGATTGATGGAGTGGCTGCGCAGGTTATTGAGGAGCTGGCAGAGCAGGACGCCGTCGCGCAGCGCCTGCGCCAGGTCAAAGACCTGGGCCGTGTCCCAGGTGACCCGGTGGTTGGGCGGCAGCACCTTGCAGCTAATCAGCCACTGCCCGCACTGCTTCCACGGCTCCATCCCTGCTACCGCGCCGCGGTGCTGCAGCCGCGGCGGCCCCTGCTGTTCCCTGCCGCCGCCGCCGCGGCCGGTATGGCCCGCCCCGCGTTAGTGTCCGCCCCGCTCCGCCTCGGGAGGCGGGCCAGGCCCATCCACCCAGCCCCCCGCGTCTGCCGGGGAAACCTGTCCCGCGGCTCCTAGGGCACCCTCAGGCGGCCTCGCTTAAGGGCAAGCGCAGATACAGCCCCGACGGGCAGCTCTGGAGGGCTGATAGTGAAGGTGCTCTTTGGATTGCTCTCTAAGGTGGCAAAATTGGAGCCTTTGCGGCAGACAAGGAGCAGCTGTAACGGGTGAGTCTATAGAAGGGAATAATGTTACCTGAATAAATATTTTCAGTCTTTTATCCATTCGCTAAGAAAACAGGCAAGCGCTCTGGAGAGGGCAAAGCATTCAGCTGTTGGGCATTCTGAAAGATGCTCTCAGCTATTACTAGAAATTATAGAGAACACACCATGTCATTACATTGTTTTCCCTTCAGTCCAACCCTGAATTATTTTGCACTGATTTGAATTTTATTTGCGCTTTAAATAGTGTTTAAAAAAAAAAAAAAAAAGCAGTATCTTTCAATGTGCATTCAGGCAACTTCAAACAAAAAGAAATACACAAGTGATGGTACTGAAGGTAGCATACTCAAAAATAAACTATACAAAAGTTCACACTATCTTCTGTACCTCAAAAGTTCTTATTTCCCTTGGATTTCTGAAGCAGTGCTCAGTGAAGAGAAACACTTTCTCAAAAAAAAAAAAAAAAAAAACACAAACAAACCAAAAAATCCCAGGAAAAACAAAAGCAAAAAAAATCCCACCAAAAATACCAAAACCAGTTCTCTCCTCTATTAAAACTTTATTTTTTTTAAACCAGAGAAGACTTTTAAAGTACTATTAATGTATAATTTACTAAGGGAAAAAACCCACAGCTTAGGGTGAGAAAGCTTTCTAGCAGCACAACACTAACATGATTATTCCAGATAGGCCAGAACTATCTCTGGTTTTCACTTCTCCATTGTTAAAAGCCTGACACTTACTGCTTTCTGAGCTCAGAATAATCCCACAAATGCTTTTAGTAATTTCTGAAAGAATTACTATAGAAGTTCTGGGAATATTTCTCAGAAACTGAGGCCTAGCCAGTGATTTGAAGGTTTTGCTAAGCTTAAAAGGCTGCTTCACTCTTTTTTTTTTTTTTAACAGGTGATACATCTGCTATTCCAGACATTTTCCTGAGCAGACAGTGGTATTAGCTTTGGATTGTGAGTGCAGAACATGCCATAGGCCAGCTCACCACTTCGCATTGCATCCACCCAAAAAGAAAAACATGGCCCTCAGAAAGTAAGTAGGCTCCAGCTCCATTATCTGCAGCACCTGTGCCACCACCCGGCAGATGATGGGATGGGAGAGGTGCGACTTATCACCAATTAAAAGGGTTGCTCAAGGTCATCTTGGAATAGCACTTGGTTCCACGTGAAAAGATGCAGGAAGCTGTGAGCACCTGGATTGCTTTTCAGGACTCTGCCTGTGTTAGCTGTTCTCACAAAATAAAGAGGCTTCCAGCTTTGTCCCAGCACAAGTGGAGATCACAAAGCTGCTCCCAGCCTGTCAAAGCAGAAACACGTTTTAACTGAATACAGACTCCAATTAGCAGTAAATGGTTTTGCATGACTAAAAAGAGGGATTGATTGGCAGCACAACTGAGCTTAAACTCTTCAGAATAACTCACTTGGGAGAACCCAAGTTCAGGTTGAATTGCCTCAGCAATGCTTCCTTCCCTGCACTCAGCAGGTCCCTCCTGCCCCAGGCAGCACCCATTTCTCAGGAGAGATGCCAATTCTTTATTCAACCACCTCAGCCCAAACTATCACCAGTATAGGTACATCTACCTGCTCAGGGCAACACTTGGATTGTTTAATGCGTGAGCAGCTGGAGGAGAGCTAAGACTGCAACATAAACATACTGTCAAAGTATTGGACTGCCAGACAGAATTAGAATTTCATTCCTCATCTAAATCAAAAGGGAATTAACAGTCTGCACTGTAATCATTTGGATATCATCATCCAGCAAAATTAACATCAGAGCAGTTTGATCAGGAGTACAATAAAACAGAGTCTTGTAGAAACATATTTTTATCTGTGACAAGTTAAACATTAAGTAATAAGTGACTAAGAATTCAGTTGCACCCATAAGCCATCCACTCTCAAGCTGACAACAGCCATGGCACTGAAGCAAATGCAGAAGGCAGAAAAAATAGATAAAAGAAACAGAAAACCATCTGCAGTACATTATCCACATCCCCACTTCAACTGCCTCCAGCCAGGATCAGTGAGTGGTACACCACCCCAAAAGCAGCGTACACTGTCAGGATGCCTTTGCAGAGATACAGGAAAAACAAGCATTGTTCCCATTCATAAATAGCAATAAAAAAAGAACTTCAGGCTAGTTGCTCAAATGGGTCTAATCTTTATGGTTTAATAGGAGCAATCAAACACTCCTTAATCCAAACTTTATATCCAAAGAATGCACATGCTTTATGGTGGTGGTTAGAATTCTAAGCATCTGAAAAAAGCACTGCAGTTTATAAAACTTTTTGTAATTGCTTATGAAAGTTATAGGTTGTTCTACTGCAACATAAGAACTAAATTTCATTCAGAATACATTGGTTTGTTTCTCTGCTGCATTTCAACTAAGTGACATTCCTCCAAAAGGAAGGGAATCCACATAAATTCCAGAAAATTAGGTGTCTACAAAAAGTTACTTGGTTGAGAGAAGAGACGAATTGATTCATAGCTGAAATTCATGGTCAGGATAACCTTGATAAAGCAAAAGGCTGATTACTGCTGGGGTTCAAGACTATCTACGCACTCCCTCTTCTCTCTTGCCACACTCTTCACAACCTTCAGCTTCCTACCTTGTCCACAGTCATTTATTGGAAGGGAATTAAGGGAACATTTCCCCTAATACTAATTTTGTTTGAGCTACTTTTACAGGCTTGCTGAACCCAGGACACCTTCCCACTTTCAAAATACTGTGAAGCACCAGCATAAATACAAAAAAAGAAATCTGTATTAAAAGAACAGCAAGCCTGAAGAGGAAGTGTTCACCAAAAGGCACCCAAAAATAGCTTTTGCATGGTTTTTCTTCTCCTTCCAGGAGACAACTGTCTCCTTACTGGAGACATCATCATAAATTTGTTTTCTTCACTTCTACTCTGTGCTGCATCTATGAAAGTGGCAACTTCCCAATTATTTTCTTGTTGCTTTATTTCAAACAAGAAACTAGATTACTTTTAAAAGGACACATTTGAAAGCTTTCTGAAACAATTATTTCCCCACTGTCACCAGATTTGCTTTTTTTTGTTTAAATTACTTACATTGCTCAGGTTGGGGAAAAAATAAGTAAATAGATTTTTAAAATTAATAAAACCATAAGTGTACACTCATTTCCTCTTTTTCAATTACTCTTTCACAGCACTTACCCATGTAGCCTAGGCAAAGACCCCCTTGTACTAAGTGCCAAAGTTGACAAAGTGGTAGATCTCTTCCCTGAAGAGCATTGTACCTCACTTCCTTTTCCTACTTCTTCCCTTAATCACCAGTGTGTTCACCAGTTCTTAAGAGGTGCTTAAAGTTTTCCTGCTTTCTGACAATTGCGCTTGCATGCATTTTTGGATGCAACAGGGAGAAAGCGCATCAAGCACAAACCCAGGCAAAGAACTGCCCTCATTTGCCCATGCCTCGACTAAGCCAGTCCTGAGCTTGCGCTCAGCATGTCTCAATTAGACCTACTTAATTATACCAGTAAGAGAATTTAGTTACACATGGTCTGCAAAGGAGTGGGAACATGCAGTCTTGTGTCTCAGCCATTTATATCTTCTTCCCATTTGGAAAAGCATTGGGCTACCATGGCGCCTGGCCAGAAGCCTCCCTTGAGCCGCTCTCTTTTCGATTGGATGGGAATAATAGGAAGGTGGCCAGAATCCAGCATTTCTTAAGTAGCCTTTTTATCTTGCAGTAAAAGTAAATAAGGGTAAGATGCCTGACCAGAATTCTTCAGTAACTGCTGTCTGCTGCTGAAAATTAGTATCAACATAGATCAAGAACTTCCAGATGCCTCTGGATGTACCCTATAGGTATAGGCTCTAGTTTCAGACTTACTTTGGGAACTTTGTGGCAGAAAGTTAAAAAGCAGTGCTACCTTTAATTGATTAATTATTAGTGTTATCATAAAAGGTTTTATACTACAAACCAGGTACTTTTTGAATATAAACATATATTTAAGGTCAGAAAAAATAAAGGAAATAGTTATGCACTACTTTACATATATTAATAAAAATATAAAAAAGGATGGTTTCTTAGGAATTCAAGCAACTTGAAACAGTAAATAATATCATAGCCTTCCTCATGCCTTGGTAGGTCCTGTTCAATTTTCCTTGACACCTCTAAGGAATATACCTGTTTCTTGCCACTTTCCCCCAGCTCATCTCCATTTGTTATTTTTCACAGGTTGTTCTCAACAGGTTGATGATGACTTTTAATGCAAAACAAGATCAGATGATGGGTTTATAGGAAAGCAAAACCTCCCCTCTTCACTCAAAATGGAAGCAAAGGGATGCTGACAAAAAAACCTAAACAAACCCTTTTATGGCCCCTGCTGACAAGAAAGTGATACTTTTATGAAAATTCAAGGTGTTCAGGTGCATGTAACAGAGATATGCAAAGCTAGAAACTGGCACAAGTCAGCTGGGTTTGTGTTTTCATCTTCCATTTAGGATCCTGAACAGAGAATCTAGAAAGATTTTCCTGCATTGTTGGAAGAAGGGACCAATTGCTGAAAGTATGACACTTGCAGGAAACTGTGCACTGGATGAGGTCTGAGTATACAAAAAGCCATGGGAAAAAAACCCATTGTGAAATTAAAAAATCTCTACCTGAAGTCTGGGAAAACTGTAAAGTGCCATGCATGAAACACCTATGCAAAGACTGAAAGTGGAGTAACATTTATAACTACAGCTAATAGAATATTTGTTTCAATATTAATAGTAGTAGGCAATACAATTTTTCATATTCTGAAGGCAAATTTCATTATCAAACTCTAGTCATGCTGTGTTAATTTATAATAAGTAGGACAGTCACATATAATCTATGAGAAAATTTCCAGTTTTTCACTTACAACCTAAGATCTGTATTTACATGCTAATCCAAGTGTGGTAAATAAAAGTTTTACTTGTAAGCATAAAAGGGAAAATATTAATAATTTTTAACAACAAAACATTCAGATTTATTTTTAGAGAGCTCAGCAGTCAAAATATCTCTAAACACTTCAGCAGGCAGTGCAGCTTCCTCTCTAATGTTATCCTTGTCAAACCTCAAGAATAAAGATCATAAATATATTAGAACATCCTGCTACCTGCTTTTTTTCCCCCCTCAACTTTCATAAGTGAGTTTACTTGGGTATTGCTTGTCTAATGAAGCTGGGCAAATGCTAGACTGCAGATCAGCAGAGACTGAAGAGTTAGGGGACCCATTGTTCATTCCATTGGGATTGAATTTGCAGAAGCAAGGACAGCAATGCTAGATTAGGGCCTGAAAGTAGTAGGGACCATGAACCCTGCCTTCAGTTCAGAAAAATAAGCCATCACAAGCTCAGGACACCAGCTTTCAGAACTGCTCTCTGAATGTTGTGCACTTCTATTTCTGCAGGCTCAGTTTCAGACAAGGCAAGATCCCATTCCCCTGGGTGCCAAGAACATTTCTTTTATTCTGGGGTGGGGGGGTGTGTGTGTTTAAAAAAAAAACAAAAAACAAAACAACACACAGATCTCACCCCTAATCTTTAATTTTAATGCTTATGATCCCTGCTTCAGTTGAAGTCAGTGCTATCTGTGGCTACCAACCAGTAACCTGGATTATAAACTGTATTAGAGACCCTGTTAAAATAACACCTAATAGTGTCCTAAGTCATAACAGAGATCATTGACAAGAAAGACAAATGACAGACAGAAATTATGCTGTATCTCAAGACATCAAGTCACATCCACTATGCTGATATCAAAACTTCTCCAATACTGGTTGAGAAATATTACTCTTGAGATAAAATTATCAAAGTGAAATGATGACTTAGAAACAAAAAATACTAGATTCAGATCTACCATGTAGATTAATGTCAGAAACAAAATATGCTGCCCTCACTGTATTAGAAACTGTGGTAAGCATCTGCCTGTTTAAGGCATTAGTGATCTACCTCTCTGGTGAAAGTAGAGTGCACACACAAGCAGTGCAACTTTTGTAAGCTCTCTCTTCATATGTAGCAGTGGAAAGCTGACTTAGTAATATCTGAATAAAGACAGAGCACCACACAAATAAGTTCCTTAGCGGCTCATTTAAAGGCATGCTACACCTTAAAAGAAAACGAAACTGCTAATATAACATTTATGAAGAAGACAGAAGTTGCTTCACTGGCAAGGTGCATTTACAGGTTAGGTATATGTTCAGCCAAGGTCACCAAGGTCAGAGCAATCCATGTAGCAAAGCCACATTGTAGAACTAATTCACACTCTCATCTTTTGTCTTCCAGCACCGTATTAGAACTAAAATAGAAATAAGGGTCCATTACTGTCTGCACAAAGTCCAACAGCTACCTCTACCTTATATACAAACTTGTATTGTGCTCTGTGAGACATCCCAACTACAGGAAACTGGGTACTGGCATACAACAGCAAAGAAGCAATACTCTGATCAGATGCAGGTTATGTTGAAGGCACAGGGAAAACATAAACACAACTTGCCTTAAGGAGCTTATTGAGATAATACTAACTTCAGGCCAGTAGTATTACTGTAAGCCAAAGATATGACCACCCAAAGATAAAAGCATAATAAATATGTCTGCTAAACGGCAGATTTTGTAAACAAAACAGAGAAAATGCACTGCCCAGGAGTCACTTAACCTTCCTCTCCTTTTTCTTCCTCCAAGTTTCTTTCAATCAAACCTGCTTATATTACTGCAACTTGTACTCAAGGTTCAACCAAACAAAACAAACCTGAACTTGAAATACCCTTGTACCATGCTACAGCACCTCCCTCATTCTGTATAGACCATCTTACAAAGAAGCCTGAAAATGCAAATACCACAGACATAATTTAAATGGCAATAAATACTTATATGTTATCAAAAGGTTTCAGATCCAAATAGATAAATAGATGCAAAATATTTTTTAAAGGAGTAAAAATATGCCAGTAAGCAACAGAAAGACACCAGTATGACCAGCACAAATTCATCGCCAGCAGAACCAGTGTGCCCGCATGAATTGAGGCAGAATCTGACACTGCAATTATAAACCAGATATTTTCCCTTACTCCAAGGGATATTTGTTCTTACCAATTTCTTTCTCATGTACCTGCAGTTATATTGATTCCTTCATTGGATTTACAAGTAAGATATACAAATGAACATAGGAATTAATTACAGGGTTTGATTTGGAGGCTTTTACTTCCTTTTCTCCAAGGGAAGTACTGGAGGGCAGATAAAGCGTGGGCAGGGGCCAGGCAAAGGTCTGGCAGCAGAAGAGTAGTGATGGGAACCCAAGTCCTGGAGCAGGAACAACACCAGAGCAGGCAAAAATACCAAGCACTAGGCTGACCATCAAGCAGCCCCTAAGGCAAAGCAAACCGCGAACCAACGCCAAAAGCCAGTCTTTAATCTCCTAGGAAACTAATGGCGGTCAGGTGGCCCAGCCAGAGCTTAACTGATCTTGAAGCTCTCACAGCTAGCTGTGCTAAACCAAACCTCCTCAAACAGGATTCATGTGGGATCCTCACTGGGTGTCTGGGGCAATACAAGTTGAGTTAAACTTGTCTGAAGGCTGCTCTTGGAGTGGTTTGGCCTGCATAAAACATGGAAATACTGTAAACAAAAGCAAGGTGTATATATATAAAGGGAGACTTCACTGATCTCACACATTAATTGCATTAACCAAGGTGATTGGCAAGTCTTCTACAAATGTATCTGCCCTGCTGGTTTGTTAACGTCATCTTCATATGCAAATAAAGGTTTTAATTTTTTTTCTTAAAATACTTTTTGTATAATAAATGCAATTACACAAAGATTTGTACTAATCCAGAGTTATTCAGAATGGCAAGCACTACATTAATAATCTATGCCTTGAACTTCACCACCTGTGACATTCCCTGCAGCAGGAGACTGCAAAAAGAGGGACAGCAATCACTCAGGAGACATTGTATGCAGGTGGCGCATATGCAAAGAGTCTGCCATGAATGTGAAAAGACAGCAGCATATTTCAGCCCCGGGGTGGTGAAATCTACTGTGTTTCAGCACAGTTGATAAAGTGCTATTCTGCTGTTGCTAAACTGCCTAAACCCTGCTTTGCATGACAGTTTCTGAAGATCCCACCCTGTAGCTCAGAAACCCAGCCAGGTCTTGCAAGGGTGAGGGAAAGATCTTAAAAACTCACTAACCTGAGCGGAAAGGATGCAAAATAAATTGATATGCATAATGATATGCTTACAGAGTCCTTTTCATTAAAAATTAAATAAATATTTTCAGTAGTATGAGCAGTCTACCACCATTTTCTCCAAACTTAGAGTGTGAAAAACATTGAGTTTTATGGATCTAAGCTCCCTTTCTGGATATGAACAATGTTAGAAACATTTGGCATGGCCGTTCACTCCTTCTTTAAACCACCTCTTTTGCCACTGCAGTCAAAGCTCTGCAGCACAGACTGCAGCCTGCTGGATCTGCAACTGCACTGGAGCATGGCTCCTTGCTGCCAGCTCTCTGCCTGTTCCGAGGCAGACAGTAGAAGCCTTTTGGGAGAGTTTAGCAGATGTCAGCCTCTAGTTGTGCAGGATTATATTCTGAAGATGGTCTTGTCCTTGTTTTGGCTGCAAGCTGGGATGGTATTCAGAGTGATGAGAGACTAGCTGACTGCATATTGGCCTCCTGCATGTCATGTTTCTCAACAGTGAACCCTCTAAAAATTCACGACTGAAGTGGTCGGTAGTCCTCTGCTGCAATAGTCACCACACAAGGGGCCCAAATTTCTGTTTAATTTACAATTAACTACACTTTCAAAAAATAAAAGATGTCTATTTAAATTTGTGTCGGAATTTCAGTGCCCATTACAGGAAGCATCTGGGCTTTTATTTCAGGATAAGCTGCTCTTGGAGCTTAGAGTAAATCTCAGTTCCCCCTCAACAACCTCAGCCAACACATGTGGGCTTTGTAAGGGTTTGCTTTGGGTTTTTTTCCTAGGAGAAGGGAGGGGAACACCCCAAAAAACTCCCCACGTAAATGACAACTTCAAAGCCAGGCAGTCAGGAGGCTGGCTGGTCAGCCATGTAATTGTGTTATGGTCAGGGCTCACTGCTAATGATCCTTTTGTATGCACTAAGGGCACTTCTAGATGCTAAGATTAATTCACCCCTGGTGAAAAGTGCTAATTTCAATAGTGTTACACTAGGCATGAATTTGAGTCACTGTGTCCTTTTGAAATGAGCCTATTGGGATTGGTTTCAGGAATGCAGTTAAACAGTTAGAAAGATCAAGGCCGCTGCTGGATCACAAATACAACCAAGAAAAAAAAGTGCACTAACCAGATGCCAATCAAACATATGAAAATGAATAGCAATTATAAGTATTAGTTATTTGTAACAGCTTGCCCATACTTGGACCTCAGATACTTTAAACAATCTGGAAGCTCAGCATAATGATTACTCTAAAAGGGGAAAAAAAGTCCCATGTTGATAATAGTTGCTCAGACACAGTACGGTTTTAAGCAGCTGGTAAAAATTGTCAGTCTGAGGCAAAATATAGATCTCCCTGATGTTGAATAATTAATGAAAAACTCCTTCTCCTTTATAGCCATTGTAACTGTGTGGCTGAATAGTCTCCATTTAATCAGGCCTCATGCATAGGAGTTCAAGTCACCTTACAATCAAATTTTTTTCCCGGGCTGATTTCTGTTGTACTCTCTTCCTCTCCTTATCCCTTTTCACAGGACAGATTCTGTTGTGCCTAATCAAGCAGAGCTTTCAGTGAAAGCAATCAAAGCAGTTTGATTTAGCAGTACAGCCTTTATTAGAGAAATCCTGACCCCACTAAAGTCAGTTGGAGCCTTGACATTGACTTCAGCCATATTCTCAGTTTAATTTAATTTAATTTACACCAAAGCAAATGGGAGTTTTCTCAGAAAAAGAATTACTTTTGGTATTGCAAGATATTAATTGGAAATGTTCAAATATGTCTGAACTAAAAAAATTAATCATGCAACCAGCTCTAATTTCAGGAATATTATTCTAACATGCAGATTTGCTTATCATACCAACTACCATGAGCTACTGCCATTATGTTCTTGCATGAATTTCATAACAGAAGGAGCTGGGAGCCTCAGAAGCCAGAAAAAAAATAAGAAAGATAAAAAAAGGGCTTTCCAAAAAAATGATAAGGAAATGGATGTGGTCAGAGATAGGCACAAGAGATTTTCCCTAACTTGCCACAAGCTGAAAGACACTGATGTAGACAATGATGGGGCAGGTCGTGAAAGGACGTTTGAAACCAGCAGGTCAAAGCTTGGCTGCTGTGCAAGTGGGAGCAGAGCCGGAGCAAAGTACCAGAGGACAATCAGAAAAGATCACTACCTTACCTCTGAGGGGAAAGCTGCTACTTCACCCTCTCTCTTAACAAATGCACTTAGCTATGCTATTTGTCACAAAGTATTGAATTTTGTCCAACCCCAGTGCTAATAGAAACTCAGAGCAGTTGTCAAATTCTCCAAGTACTCAAAGATTTAAGACCTAGAAGTCCCCTTTATCTCCACAGGCAGGGAAGGCAAATGCACAGAGCAGAGCAGTGAGCTGCCAGCTAGGCAAAGCCTCTCAAATACATTTAGCTTGTGACTCTCAGTCTCCATCACAGCCAGGGCTTGCATCCCCATCAGCTACAGCCCTTGGGATCTCAGTAAATGTTGCTGTTTTCTGGGAAAAGATAACATTGATGATAGCTGAGGACTGAGAGTGGTGAGGACTGCTCTCATTTCTTACTATAGCTGAAGTCATGACTAAGGGATTTCTAATTCAAACTTACTGTTTTTTTTAAAACAGGGCATTACTGCTTTTCATCACCAGTGAGGGATGACTGTGGTAGCCAGAAGGAATGCATCATTTACCATGTCAGATTAATGCTAAAACAGAAATGAAGGCAACAGTCATTGTCATTCACTTCTTGTGACTTTGCTGGGCTACACGAACTTAGCAGTGTAGCTCAAGATACTACATTAAGTGTATGCTCTTGCTACATTAAAGGTTTGTACCAGAGAAATAGAAGTTAAATTCACTTGGATTCATGTAGGTTGGGCAGATGGACACCAGACCTCTCTCCTTTGGGGTCATGAGACCCCAAAGTCATGAGGCACTGCTCCACTTCACTGGAGCTCACTAGCAGAACCACACAGACCACTTGTTCATGGCAATAAACACTAGTGGGTGAGATGAAGCTTCCATGTTCCCTCTTACACTCACCTTAGCTTCTACAACAAATGACAAAAAATGATTTCACATCAGTGAGTATTTCAGGTGTTTCATTCAGTCCACACAATGCAAATCCCTTTCACCATGGCAGAAATGTAACATAGAAATATAAGCATTATTAAGCACACTAAATTTTTAGTATGGCTGTCAGAGTACTGTAAGACTTCTTCCTATTAGCTGCTGAGAGCCAGATCCTGCCTGAAATGAAATCTTAAATCTTCTCTTGGAGATAGTATGCTAGCAGCTTTCTTTGCATAATACTCACAGCTTGCCTTCAAACGTGTGCTGCATAAATAGCTCAGGGAAAGGAAACAAACACAAAGTCACACTTGTAAATGATTTGATCATGCTATTCAGTGTTTGCCAAATTCTCCCATCTTTCTACAGAAAAAAAGAGGTTTCCTGATGCCCTACAATTACAGCAAATTCTTTCCAGAGAAATCCTGGAGCTGACAATCTGCATTCCCTTGCAAGGCACAGCCAGGTGAAGAGAAGACACGTAACTGACCAATGCTGACATGAAACACATAGCTGTATCAGTCTCAGAGAAATGCTGGGGTATTTTTTGCAGGTTGACTCACTTTAACTTTTTAAGAAGGAAAAGCCTCTCATGTAATGTTTCTGCAGTTTGCAGAAGTAAGACACATTATTTAAAGACCATGTTTCTAAGCATAGGGGGTTTTTGGCACTTTGCTTCACCTCGCCTGGAGGCTCCAGCACCATTCCTGGGATGGACATGGCCAGCCAGGACCTGCATCCCAATGTGGCTGATATGGGGTCAAAACAAGGTTTGGTCAGGACCAAGCTGCAGAGCCAGAAATTACACCAGAAACTACCCTGGTCCCTGTGTACTGCACTTTGGGCATGAGTCTGCAGTAATCCTGGCTTTCATCGCATGAGCTTGCAGAAAGGGTTCTTCAGCTTTACAGGGTTGTTACAGGAAAGAGTTTGGCTTATGAAAAAAAGTTTTAACAGAGCTCACGTTGAAAATAGAGAAAGATTATTTGAATCCTCTCAGCGATCCCATTTTATGTCTAAGAACACTATTAGTCCTAACTCACATTAGTGAAGTGTGTGCTGTCTTGAAGTCAGTCAGTGTTCAGTGATGAATGATCTTGCTTTAGCACTATTGACCCTGAATCCTAAACACAGTGGATGACAACCACTAGGTACTTATTTTAAAATGAAAGAGCAAAGACCAGCCCAGGACTTCTTAAAAATCAAAAGGTACAGAAACCGCTGGAAATGGCTGTGGAGGACAAAGCCTTTGAAGTGCCATGCAAGAATACTCTATTCAAGTAAAATGCCATTTGGATAGTCATAAACTAGAATAATTATTCTAACAAATGGTAAATTAATGAATATTCAAAATATTTAAATGCAAGTCCAGGCAATGAGCTCAGAGATACAGGTTTGTCCATTATCTGTTATGGCACACGCAATTTTTATTGATGCATGACAGCATCCTTCCTCAGCTGAATTTGCAGAGGAGCCAAGGGATGCTACTTTTGTCCTTTAGCACACAAGCTGACTGCATGATCTGCCCAAAGCGTGAGCGATGACCTATTTCCAGCCATTGCTCTTCATGTGCATTAGGTACGTTCCGGACATTGTTCAGTCCTGACAAGTATAAAGTTGGATATGAAACAAAGATCACTTTCCCTTTTCTTGGTGCTATCTTCAGCTCTAAAAGCCCATCGATTCAGTAGGAACAACAATAACAAACTCAGGTAATAGCCTGCAACCAAATGTGCAGACAACAAACTTCGCATGGAATTTTCAGCTACAGTGCTAGGGATTGCTCAATGAGATATAGCTAAAAGCTGCCCTTTGTCTGTGTTGACCATGCAATTTTAAAGTGCTGTTCAATAAGGCAAGTGGGGGCTTTTTGTCCCCTTTTTTTTGGCCAAAGTTTGTTAATGTTTCAAAACAAGAGCTACAAATTCTCAAAATAATTTAATTCCTACTCCATCTGACCCTAAAAGCTTATCCCTTTGGGTACCACGGGACACCCCACAGGCTGCTGAAGAGGAATGGGTGTACACAGCTCTGACAGAAACACATGTAGCTGCACAAAACACACGTTGGAAGAGAATCATCTTCTTCGATAAAGGAGTGCTCAAAACATCAGGAGTAAAAGGTTCTTGGTTTGAATTTAGGGACATAAGTATTTTTACTATCATTGCAAGTATTTTTGGATATTTAAATGAATTAATGGTGATTAAGGAAGTGCTTTTTGGGAAATGCCAGGTTGCACTTTATGTTCATTATCATCAGAAACTGTAAGAATAACGGGTGGCAGGTATGACTACAGAGGAAATGAGTGTTACACTTGTTCATTTTCCACAGAAAAGTAACCTGGAAGCCTGCAGTGAACAAAGGAGAGAGGCATGATGCCCTATTGTAAGATATAGTGATGATTTTCCTAGCTAAAATTCTTACCAGACCCAGTCTATTATGTTAAATAAACATATAAATATGCAATTTACCACTTTATACTGCGCTGTTTTCCTTTTACTGACGGGGACCTGATCATGTTTGCAAACAGGCATTATACTTCGAATCTCTTGGGGTGATGTAAAGGATGGAGAAGTGACAACTTGAGAATGTGTTTATTAAACAATGTGAAACATCTGCTTCTCTCTTTCAACACACACTCCGCTCTGTACAGTGACTTTAGCAAAACTCTCTTAAATATTATTATTAGTCTTTGAGCTCTGAGGGCTCCTTTTACTCACCTACTCAGTTACTGCACATAGATGTTTACTCTTTTTATGGCTGAAACAGCTTACAGAGATCTGGTTTTATCACTGACAAGAATGGAAACTTAATATTATTAATATCAGTTTGAAACAAGACAATGGATGAAAGGAAGGAGAATTAGCTCCCTGAATTATTTTCACCGATTATTGCATTACTTTCCACAGTAATGATATAATGTCATGATGCTATAACATAGCAACAACTCTGCTTTCAATGCCTTCATTGATTTCCAATGCTCAGTTGCAATGTGGATGCCAGTATAGACATTCCTTGAGTCTTAGCATTAGGTATAATAGAAATGTCCACCAATAGAAAGATCACTCGCACATCTTTCACACAGAGAGAAAGCCTCTGCTTGAGCATAAGGCTGGCGCAGATCCTGCCCTTGCAGAGGGTATGAGGATGGCACACAGCACTGCTCTGTTCAATGCAGTTGATAGCAACAAGGGTGGCACCACACCTATGCATAAGCTCCTATTACCTTCCAGGCATTCAAACTGCTGTCTTGCTCCTGGTGCAATTCTAATGAGAGGTTACACAGAAGCACTTTCCTGCGGCCTAGTTGTACTCCTCACTTTGGAAAACAAACAAAGAAAACCCACACCCCACAATCCTCATTTTATCTTATGTTAACTCTGACAAATAGACGGCTAGGGTTAAATGGTCTCTAGAGTTTGACAGTTGGTAAACAAAGCAAACAATGATGTGTAAAGGTAATAAAAAAGACAAGCTAAAAACACATATACTAATGATTTCTTACAGTACAGAAACCCCTTTAAATCATGAAATAACATTAATTTAAATTATTTGGGGAAGCAACCATCTTCTAATAGACAGATTGCATATTTAGGACTTAAAACAGATTGAAAGTTAAAATTATGCCAAAATCGTTGGGGAATGTAAATCCTTCTTTAATTGACACTGTATAAGCTGCCAGAAATAAATAATAAGGCTAAATTTAACTGCTCTGGCAGTATTTCCCTTTCAGATGCAGATCATTTTGGCTACATCCCAGGTGATCTAAGACAGATTCATCTTTCCAGTGCTGCCGGGGAGGACCAGACCTGGGGCTTAGGTGAGCTGGGTTTCTTTCTTTGGAAAAGCTGCAACTATTTGCTGTACAGGGGTGCTGAAAAGTAACTGCTCTGCTATAAGGTGGGTTTTTTAGACTGAAAACCCTTCTCAGCCCAGCTGCAAACCAGTGAAACCAGATGAAACCAAACAGGCAGGTTTACTGTCTCTGTTGTGCTTTGGTGTGTGAGCTCTCACCGAACTCGTGTTCAGCTCAGGAAGGAAAGCAAAGCCAGACACCACACAGGCGAGCACTGGCGGGCAAGTAGAGCTATCCCGCTTCAGGTGTGAGGAAACTTGGTTTTGTGAGATGCAAAGAGGCAAGTGACCTTTTCAGCCCAGCCCAAAGGTCTCTCTCACTCAATTTCCTGTCTCTTACAGCCATGTTGGGGAAAGAGCAGAAGAAACAAGCATAAACTTGTTACTCCCTAATTCATTTTAACACCCTCTTCCCAATGCTTTTCCTGTGAGAAGTTCAGGTATCCAGAATAATACTGGTGTCTTAAGAAATGAGAAACAAATTGCTGAAAAAGCACTGGGATCCAGGCAATCTAACCCAATGCCTTCTGCTAGTAAAAATAGCTGTAAAAATACCAAAATCTGCCCAGGATGCTGCTTCAGCTCTCAGGGTGCAATTAGTGCATTCCTAAATTTGAGGCAAATCAGGATCCCAGCAGAACATGAGCATGGCAATCCAGATGGCTCAGCAGCAGCTTCAGCATGGCAGCATCTCAGGAAAGAACTCAGCTCCAACAGCAACTCAAAGGAGAGAACTGATCAGAACATCAGTCATGGCAGCAGGACCTAACCTGGGTGTTAGATCATCAACTTCTTTTGTGTTCTACAACAGGAAAAGGTGACTCCAAGATGCATCCTTTCAGCTGGCAACTGCCAGCCCTGTCCCATGCACAACCTCGGCTTCTTCTTTCCCTCCTGTGTAATTAAAGAGAAATAAAAAGATCACAAGAATGACCCATAAAAGCCGATGGAGTGGCAGTTAACAAGTAACTGCATTCACAGTAATTGCCACAGTGGTTGTCTGCAGGAGGAAGAGACAGGCATTTTTATTATTGTTGCTTTACCACCAGATATAGTGCAAAACTCATATTTGGATAATACGTGCAACTGATTCTCAAGCTACAATGAAGAAAAGTACTTGCAGCAAAGACTGTGTTGTACAAGGTAAGAAAATGTATATTTTGATGCACAGCAGGAGAAGAAAAGGCTACAGCCATAAAGCTGATTACTTGAGCATCTAGGGAGCAACCATAACACAGGAAGAGTTGCAAATTATTTTAGCACTCCATTTAAGAAATGTTTTAAAATCCAGAATGAACCATCCCTCCTCAGACAGAAAATTTGGTTTTGTGGTTAAGATGAAACTGGAAATTCAAGACACATGTTAATTCCTAGCCTGCATGACATGGGAGTAATTTGATTCTCTGTGTCCCAGTTTCTCACCTATAAAATGAAGCTGAAAATATTACCTTTTTGTCTTAAGGCACTGCCTTTTAGACTATCAGCTCCCAGAGCAGGGGTTACATCTTACTTTGTATTAGGTACAGCATTCAGAATAAAGATACTATAATCTCAGATGGGCAAGCCTACAAAAAGCTTAAATTTATATGGTAGGATTTTAATTTTAACTCAGTTCCATGTCTTGCATTGTCTTACTTGTGAGGTACTGACTTAAAAGACAATAATAGCATCATACCCATGTTTCACACATTGTAATAACCCTTGGAAGAAAAACTTTTCAAAAATACTAGCTGTGAAAGAGAACAGGAGTTCAAATATGATTGTACACCTTGCATGGACACAGCAAAAGCTTCAGCTCACCTGTACAAGCTGTAATTTGAAGAGCTGAGCCTTTTACTTGAAGAGCTGAGCCTTTTACTTTCGCTTGCTCCATCAGTGACTTCTACTGCCATTATCAGCATCCTGTTGTTGTGCCTTAACCCACTTCTCAACTCACACCTTTACCAGCTTTCATACCCAATGTGCTGTAGCACCACCAAGGGAGCCAAAAGCCAGAGGAGAACAAAGAAGGGGTCTGGGAGGGAAGGGGAACATCCTTGCATAACCCCCAGCAAAAGCGCTGGTTTGCTGCCTGCCTCCCATCAGGAGCACAGACTCTCACAGGGTCTTACTCTGCTCCACTCCACACCATCCTTCCAGTGTGGGTATACCTCCCAATATACCCTTCAAACTGCTGCTCTAAACCCTATAGCCTGCAAAACCTCAGTCCTGCATGCCTGGGAACTCAATTGTCAGCCTGACAATACAGAGTTTCCAGTCATTCACACATTTCAAGCCAAGATTCACAAAACCAGCGCGATCTGTCCAGGTCCTACTGCTTGCCTTGCAGCAACCACTCTCAGCTCCATGGATGGCTCCATATGCTCATCCCAGTATTGAGCGCCCTTCCTGCTCCAGCACAGCCTCATCCCTCACCCACTGAACTAACAAGGAGCCGCTCCCTGCAAACTGTCCTGCCCTGCACAGACCAGATGGGCTGGTTCCCCTGCCGGGGCTGGTTCCCCTTCTGAGCCCCTTCCCTTCAGCCCCCAGTTCCTTTTCTGCACCTCTTCCCCATCCTGAAGCATGCTGTGCAGCACCCCACCCTCTCTTCAGGCACACTTTTGTTCTTCAGGCAAATGTAGGCAAAACCCCTGCCCACCACAGCTCATCACCTCTTCCCATCAGTCCAAGCTGGCTTTGGGTTGATCTCACCTCAAAGGGAATGCGTGGTTCCTCTCCAGTGGGTTTCATTTTGCTAACCTTGGCTTTAATGGGGTTGCCTATAGCATCCTAGGCCATCTAATGGCCAGAGTCTTTGTTTCCCTACAAAGCAGTCACTCCTTGTGGGCTTAATTTTGAGTGGGCTGAATGATTCCTGCTACCATCCAGATTCATAAAAGGACTGCAACATTGGCTGCAATAGCTGACTACCAAACTAGCCTCAAGCTCATAAATTCCCCATCAGCGACTTCTAGGGACAGTCTTGCTTCTACCTTGAAATTAGTTTGTCTATTCAGAGCCCCAGACTGGATCTCAAACCCGGATTTCATCTATATGCAAAATAGGCTAATCAGTTGATTTATAAGAGCAACCATAGGGGCCTGATGGGCTGGCAGTACAAGCTAAATAATAATTCAGACAAACACTGCCTGCTTATGATGATACAGGACAATTGCACAGCACAGACAAACACATCCCAAATAGATTGCAGTGCAATCTGTCGCCATACAGCCCCATGAGTCATGCTGAGTTGGAAAATACTTTCTAAATGCTAGTAATGGCAGGCAATAATTTTAATTAGATATGGCCTAATTAAGCAAGAATAGAGGCTTTTATAGTTCATGCCTCCCCAGCGTGCACTAGGGATCCCCACTGTTTGGCAAACAGGAAAAATGTTTGTATTATTTAATAAGCATAATGCTATCAACAGAGCTTTAATGCAGGATTTAATGCATATGGTCTGGCTCAACAGACTGAACGTTGTCTGGTCAGTGTGCAGTAGATGGAGGAAGGTCACAGGCATTTCACATCGCTAAAGGAGATCTCAAAATACCTCAAAATGATAAAGTACACGTGAGGAACCGGCCAACTCTCCTGGGTGTTTATTAAGCTGTATGTGAGTGCTGGGCAGACTCATTCAGATACAGTAAAAATTGGCCTAAAGCTGCAAAGTGACAGATACCTCAGGTCAATCAGCTTTCCTGCAGGCATCAAGTAACAAGGAGAGAGAAGTGATGCCATTGCCCTCCTGCCAGCCTCGTGCCTGCCCTCGGCCCACCCTACTGCTCCCCTGCAACCCTCTCTAAAGGGGACCTCGCATTCCCAGCTGCAAAGAGTGGGAGAGCATTGCTGTATTGACCCTCAGCTCTCTGCTGCTGAGCTGGGAACAGCCACAGAAAGGAGAAATCCAGTGCTCCCATGACCAAGCCCACCAGCAGCATGGGTCTCTCTCATTTTCACATGTTGTGTAATACTTCCACTCTGCTGGGGGAGGAAGCAAAAATACCACAAGAAAAAACACTTCCTGCAGTATTTCTGAGCTAATCAAACCCAGGAAATAATGGAAGTTACAGTGATGCACAGGCTATCAAGTTTCTTGAGTTTATTTTGCATGTGTTATTTCCTGTGCTTTTCACAGGAATATTTAAAGGCATAAAGAAGTTAAGCCTATAGCATATCTGACATAAGCGTATATGATCACAATAGCATTAAAGTAGTAACATCTTCCCTTCTCCATGCCCATCTTTAAAATAATAGAGAGCAATAACCTTTAGTGAATGATGTCTGTACATCATGCTCAATGAATCGCCAAGCCAGGCTGCCCTGCCTGCAATCCACTGGATCCTAGTGATGCTGCAGACAAATCAAAGACCATTATTCCCACTCAGAGGGTCCCAGTGAGCCTGTCTCTCAAAAAAGCCTGGTAGTCTGAAGATCAGCAGCATCTCCCCAGGAGCCTACTGCTCTGGCACAACTGAAGAACCTCCATGGGTTCAAATCACCCTCCACATTACCTGCTTGCATGGGAGGGTGCTGGGAGCTGGTGGCTCCATGGGGCCGGGCAGGGCTGCCATAAGGCTGGGGTTGCCTGGTGTTGCCCAACTTTGGCATCAGTATTCTTGCTGAGAACGAGCACTGCTTTCAGCAGTCCTATATTGATTTGCCTCACCCAAGGTCAACGTAGAAAATGATTTACATTAAGAAAATAAATCTTTTTAAAAGTCACTGCTAGGAACAATGCTCAATTTCTAAATTCAGAGCACAACTGGGCACACATCAGAGTTCAAAAAGTTACCAAATTCTTATTAAAAGCATCAGGAAATCTGCCCGTTGCATAGCATTACACTGGAAATATGCACAATAAAATTTCTATCACTATCTCACTATCATAACTTCAGAAGACTTAAAAGCAAAAGACTGCTTTCTTATCATTTTGGCTTTTTCCAACCCTGCATGAAATTGTTAACAGCGACTCCTTTGCCTTGAAAAGGAAAAAGGGGTTTTGGAATGGAGCTCTTTCCAAGTATGTCACTCCAATTTCATCATTTCCTTCCTTAGTGAAACACACACATTCACCTACTTTTTATTAACAGAAAATCAGATGATAATTAGTCATCCATTGCTCAAGGCTCTGCACAGATGTCATGCAATGCGCACTGTAACTCATCAGTGTAATGTTGGGAATATTCCCCTGCTATCAAAGCTCATTCATGTTTTTTTCCTAATGGATACATTAGGAAAACACACATAAGTGTTTTGCATCACTCCCTATGGAGGTCCCCAAACCTTTTCCCATGCTCATTTCAGCTCTGAGGGTCACTCTTTGAGATGTCTGTTAGGACCCTTTCAAGTGCCAGAGTCCTTGCAGCAAATCCATGTGCCATCCCTGGTGGTAAGCTGGGGGCTGCCCAGCTTGCTCCCACCCTTAGGCAAGGGGCAGACACCAACCAAAACACAAATGTTGCAAGAGGAGAGAAAACTGGAAGAGAGCTCAGCAGGGCAGAGGCTGCAGCTGGCTCTAGCCTGCCTGTGGCTGCATTAGGCAGCCAGGCCAACTTTCCAAGGAAAGTATAAATGTTGTCATGATGGTTAAGGCATCTTGACATGGGATTTTTCTTCTCCTTATGGTGGAACAATGGGGAAAATGGCCAAAGGACCTGGGAAGAAGAGTAAGAGCTGAGCCATGAGCAGAAGAGCCGAGGCAGGAGCTGATGTCTTTGCAAACCCAGCTTTCAGCATTCTCCTAAAGCTCCTGAAGGAACTGATTTATACAGAGAGATTTTTGTCAGACTTTGTTTTGGAAACCTGAGCGCTCAGCCTGAACTGTATTTATAGCAGCTTGCTGGGTGCTTGCCTCCACTCAGAACCAGACCAGGTGCTTTTCCTCTGCCAGGTCACCAGCCAGGCCAGGCTGCTCTGCCTCATGGGGGGCTGCAGGTCACACTGTGCTGGGAACTGACAGCCTCCACCTGTACTTTCACTACAGGAGAGCCCAAACAACATGGCATTTATGCAAACATAGCCTGGTACTGACAACAAAGGATTTGCACATCCTGTCTATGCATCCACACTTGATCTGGGTAAGGCTAAGCTTGCAATGTTACATGACGATTACTAGCATCTACCCCCAGGCTTTGTCTCCTTAGATGGTCAGGAATGACCAGTCCCTTCCCTCCTTTACTCTCTCACTTTTTCCCACCTCTCCAGGGAGTCACATAACTCCTGGCTGCATCCAGGCTTCTTTTCTTGCGGGCAGAGGACACCATACTGGTCTCTTCTTACAAAGAAGACAGCAATTGAAAAAGCAGTAACTTTCCAGTCGGCCTGCACAGCTCCTCTGCCTCACCATGGGTGCCTTCAAAGTCTAAACTATCATCCTAAAAAGTACTGTATACATAAAGTAGTTTAAAATTTATTTACAATGCAATAGTTGCATAAATTATACATTGTTCTGTGATAGAAGGTAATTTTTTGAAGTCTTCACTAATGTACATATTTGTGCATATAACAATGTAATTATATGCTTTTTATCATTGTTTATCCTCTTTTCAGTCCACTGTGACTAACCGTCAGGATGCTATCAGCATCCTGAAGCACTGACTGCACGCAATGCCTACTCATTGCATCCACACACTTACAGAATGCATGTGTCAAGTACTGCACATTTCCTGGTGTCAGCACCATTTGCTCCACACATGACAGGCAAAAGGATGGATCTGGGCTTGCCCACTATCTTTTTTTTTTTTCAGAAAAAAAAAGGTGTCTGTTCCTGAATCTATTAAGTGATACAGATAAAGCACGAAGATTACTGATAAAAACCAAAGGTGTTATTGCAAACCTACAATACACTACCGTTGGAATTACACAAGGGTAGTACATGGTTCTTTGAGTCTACAGTAATTGGGAAGCATCGCTGGGATGCTGCTACCAACACAGCTGGGTCTGGAGCAAACAGTTGTTAAAACTCCTTAATCTGGGCTACTTAACCATCCTTAACCAGGCTGAGTGTTAATGTTGTTTGCATTAAAACCAGTGAGATGAGCTACGTACACACCAGCTAAAAGAAAAATGGCAGATTATGAATCCCAGCACCTGCAAGAATAATCAGACAAATATATCCTCATTCTCTTTTTGTCTGACAGTAAGTTGGGTGACTACTTGCCAGGGTTATTCAGTGTATTAAGAGCTTCCTCATCACAGAAGTCTCCTTTGGCTCAGAAGGACCTTCAGCTTTGAATGTTGTATTAACCAGTCCTGACTGACCAAAGGTGTGTTGTGATAGTTTACTGGAGCCATTAGCATGTAGGTATTTTCATCTTCTATTTTCAGCTGCCTCTGAGCAGACTAACACACTGTCAGGCTCTTCTGTCCATGACTGGATTACATTAATTCAATTACATGCTCCAGACATCTTTTTCTTCAGCATTTTCTGTTCTTATCTGTAGGGCAATGCTCTGAACTAACATTGTGTTTTCCTTTTTCCTTCACACATTTAATTGCTTCATTTTAAAAATGTATGCAGACATCAGGACCAATTTGCCTCTAATTTAAACTGTGAATGTTGAAGCTTATGATTTAGCCATTTTACAAGGTATAAAATGAGAAGAGAATTAGGTAATTGCAGGGGGGCTGATGGAGAGGAATGAAATACATTTATGTGCATGTATTTATTAAAATAAAAATGCAGAAGGCTGTTTCCTGACCTGCTTTAAGTTTAATGAATTTAACTTTTCTTTTCTCATCAGACATCAATATTCTTCAGAGGTCTATTGTATTTTAGGTTCAACTGGGTGTTTTTATTTATTATACTGCTAAGAGAAGAGGTGAATCCTGATACCTAATTCAAAACTAAATTTTTGTGTGCTGCCATCCAAAATCAAGGAGCAAGCAGGGGTGGAAGGGTATAACACTATTTAAACATCAGAACAACTCTGATAAAACTGTATGCAACTCTATGAAAGGGAAACAGCAGCTCTTTGCACATCAAAATCAGGTCTTCAGTCCTTTCTACTTCTTGTAATTAGATTCTAGGCTCTCCTGCCTCTTGTAATGGTGTTGTAAATCCTCACCATCAAGAGGATTTTTCTTTTCCAAGATTTGAAATGCTGAAGCTGTGTGAACACAACAGGAAGAAGGAATTAAACCAATGCTTACTAGAATCAGGTGGAACAAGGAAGGAATTTTCCAGTCCTATAGGTTTCACAAAGACATTAACGTTGTAAAGACTTTTGCTATTTAAATCATCCAAAACCAAAATTCTGCTAGGAAGTGGCCTGCTATAACTGGGAAATAGATCACTGTATGGCAGGGGTACAGACTTGCAAATCCTTCCCAAACTGGCAGCTTCAGCATATGGATGCTGAGCCTGCATGTTGTGAAATGTGGCTGCCAGACATGGTCCCATAACCCCATGAGTACAGTTATGTCAAAACTACCATAATTCTACTAAAAATTAGGGGTGGATGCAAAGAAGTTAAATGTTTAAGGTCCCCAGAAGACACTACAAAAAGAGGTCTGTGGCTTTCATAGCAGGGCCCAAGATTACCTTCAAAAAAATCAGCCAGTTTCTCTGTGATAAAAATCTGTTTGCCTGAAGTAAATGGACAAGGAATCATACCAATATAAAGGGAAAATAGGTCAGTTTTATCACAGCTATTTCATGCAGCTACTTTCTATGATAAAGAAAGATTTCTGGTAAGGCAGTCTCAATCCCTGTATAGTACATTTTATATTCCTACTCCTTCATTTTCTTTCTAAGATGAAAGACCTGACTGCACTGGATTTGATATTTTAATTAATGCATAGCACTCCAATGTTGAATGGTCTAACCACATGATAATCAAAACTGCTAAATGATTATGCCTAAGCTTGCAAGTAATTATTTTCTTTCTAGAGAAGTCCAAGAAAGCATGGCATCAAAGATTTAAATGTATGAGCCCACGGGACAAATGAAGAGTAAGAGGGAAAAGAATTTGAAATATATTTATTTATTTGTTTTAATGAGAAACCCCAAAACTGCATTGCTGTCTACCATTCAACACGTAAAGGCTGGGAGAGCTGCGGACAGCAAATGCTTTATCCACACTGAACATGATTTCCCTTGCTTCTTAGCAGCTGGCTGGGAGGAACTAAACTTAGCAGGCCTGAGGTGTAGGAAACCAGATAGCACGGTGTATGGCTGGATAGGAAATACAGGGCTCAATGTGTTTGAGGTTAAGATTAAGCCCTGACTTCCTTTGGATCTATTTTAAATAGTGGCAAACGATGGCATGCCTTCTTACAACAAAATGACAGATGATCAAAGGTTGAATATGAGCGGTATGTCAAGCATTTGTGCAAAGACCTTTCTTTGAGGGACTGGGCAGGAAGTATTTTAACATAGTGTCTCATACTTCCCCTCATCTGTGTTTGTTCAAAACATACCAGTAACCGGGGAAAGCTGGATGACTGGCTGCGGATAATCGCCTAAATAGTGTGTGTCTGCAAAAGGAGACCAGTTGGGTTTGAACAGTGAAAAAAGGTTACCTCAGCCCCAGCCATTGCTCATATGAGGAAAATAGTAAGGCAGCACTTTACCATGATCATACTTTCAGGTGCTACAGCTGGGAAACAAAAACAAAATGGGAAGGGCGCCTTTCTTGAGGCACTGGGGAACCAAAGCAGAAAAAGTGAAAAACACATTTTGGAAACTCTGCCCTTTCCAATTGTCATTTTAAATACAGTTTTCAACACCTGTGGCAAACAAGATTCAAGTCCCATTGTGTCATTCTGACTACAGATGGCACACATGTTAAATTTGCTGCTATTATGTATTACCCATGATTGGTGCTGATGCAGCCAAAGGAGGACTTTACCTTCATGAAGATTGAAAAGCACATGAGGAGGTACCTGAATACCACAGCCGTGCCTTCTATCATAAGGCTCACGTCCCTCCTACTGCCCTTCCCATACCTAGAAATCTGCAGGACAAAAAACAGTGTTTGAAAATTCCTTTTAATCAATTTTTTTTGCTTTGCCTCAGGCACTGCTGCAACATTCTGCAGCTTCTCAGCTCCAGCTCTGACCTGGAGCCCACCAGCAGCTCTGTAGCTGCACCTGCCAAATATTTGTCCTACTTCTCTAAAGCAAAAGAACAGTTTGTGAAAAAAGATAACTGGGATCACTTTGCTCCTCTGAAATCCCACAAAAGACAATTTATTAGTTACAGCAAGAGTTTTACTAAGCTGAAAATAAAGCGATCTGTTCAGCTCACAGTTTCTGAGGTTCCTGCTGACAGCACCTACTCACATGAAAAATTATGTCATTTGTAAGTGCAGCAGTATAAAGCCTGCTTCCGTTGGGATTTGACACTGGCTTAACAGAGCAGGGAGAATTTTTAAATAGAGAGTATTAAATATGTATTTGAAACTGAAAATCATTTTCTGATGTTAAGTGGGTGGGAAATTAGGAGAGTGTTTTGTAAAAAGCCATTGTGTTTTCTCTATACACTGTCCTTCTGCCTTTGGCATCATAGACTATTTCATTTGTTATCAGGATTTCAGTGGGAGTCACGGGAATGGGAAAACTTCAGTACAGGTTTAAAATGTAAGAGGTGGATATCCTCTTGAACTACTCTGCATTGTATGAAGGAGTACAGGTACCATTTCCACATGTCCTTTCTAGGCTTTGTTGGTGTTCTGAGTGTTTCTATGAGCAACAATGGACTGTAGCCAGCTCTGAGTGAGAGTGCCTCCCCATGGAGAAGATGGTGGGTATGTCATGCTACAGACATGCTGTATGTCCCAGGCCTCCTGTGGACAGCAAGAGGGAACTACATTGCCCTTCTCCCTCTCATCCATCTCTTGATGGGTATGTCCAAGCTCCTAAAACACAAGTCAGGTATGCAGCCTAAAGCTTGCTTGCCAGCTATCACATAGAAACAATTTGGCAAAAGCAATAGATCAGTATTTTACTGGTCTGAATAAAAAAGGTTATCAGCAGGGCAACCATTAGGGGAACAAGATGGGAATAATCCCACCCAAATGCATATGATAAATGAACTTTGAACTGGACTAAGAGCCAAGATGTACAAACTATCATTTTTGCAGTAGTGGCTGAACTACCAAAAAGTTGGGATCAATGCAAAGATCCAAAGCAGTCTCGTTCAATGCAAAGTATTCTTACTATCAGAAGAACAAGAAAACATATCCAAAATGCCATTTTTTATTTTATATGAAGTTAAAGCAAAAATGTTTTTCAACAAATTTTAAGTTTTGGATTTCAGAAAAAACACCTTATAAGTTGTTTCTTGCAGCCAAACGGTTACTTTCAAAACAAAAACATTATTTTGGGGCTTGAATTTTCAGCATTTTTGAAATCGCGTGTTATGTTTAGAATCATAAAAATGTTTAGGTTGGGAAAGACCTTTTAAAATCATCGAGTCCAAGCATAAATCTAACACTGACACATCCACCACTGAACCATGTCCCTAAGTGCCACATCTACACATCTTTTAAATACTCCAGGGACGGTGACTCCATTTCCCTGGGCAGCCTGTTCCAGTGCTTGACAACTCTTCCGGTACAAAATCTTTTCCTAATATCTGATCTAAACTAACCTTGACACAACTTGATAGCATTTTCTCTTGTCTTATCACTTGTTACTTGGGATAAGAGGCCACCCAGTTCCTTCTCATAAGACTTGTGCTCCAGGCCCTTCACCAGCTTCTTTGGCCTTCTTTGAACACACTCTAGCACCTCAAAGTCTTTCTTATAGTGAGAGGGCCAAAACTGAATAGCATATTCAAGGCATAGCCTTACCAGTGCCAAGTACAGGGGGAAAGTGTTTAGAAGATGTTTAGGAAACACTAAAACATTTCCCAAGCACCCAAACTCTACCTTGTGTCTCTGGCAGAAAGCTTTTGCTAAATTCAAGACAAAAATGCTTATGCTTCCAGTCTCTGAAACATATTTTCTGTCAGATAACCCAGCTGTAATGGGCCATTAACAAGTGCAAAATAGGGATAATATCTCTACAAAATGTTGAGTTCAGTTCTGGCCCATTCCTCTCACAGATGACAAAACAAGTAGGAGCACTTTGCATAAAGGCAGGCTGTGGTGACCACTATAAGCTAACACAGGAGAACATAAGAATCCTTGACCTGGCACCTCCTCTTTCCACAGTTTGGGGTCTTCCTAAGTCAGCTACTAACATGTCAGCGTGTACACTACAGATTAGTATGAACAGGGAGGCCATAGGGAATAAAAGACAAAAATATCTCTGCCTTCAGGTGTAAAAGCTCAGCAGAATTAAGCTATTCATTCTCTCAGCTGTGAAAGAGCTCCCAAGATGGGTCTCAGAGTAGACAGAAAGAAAAGGTCAAACGCTGTCACAGCGAAAGGTATGAAGGTTGACAGGGTCACATTTCCTCATTCACTGTACCCACATTAGATCAATAGCCAGTAAAGAGGATCACACTCCAGCTTTATCCCTGGCACAGTTTTCCCTGTGTGGCAGAGAAAGACCTGCCATTGCCAAGCCTTAGCCACCTCCAAAGTGTACAGTGTAGGGAATGGAGAGAAATACATCTCAGGGTAGGAAGGGCTGCAACTGAGCTGTGTGAGCACTTTGCAGCTGCTCAAGTAGATGCCAGAGCACATCCTCAAGCTCCACCTGACACTGTGTGGCCAAAGCTATTCCCAAGGCATTTCATCCTTCCTGTAATCCCCCTTCTTCTGGTAAAAGGGGGGAAATAATTCTTCCAATAGATGAGACTGACAAGACAGAAGCTGAGCTTTGAACTACATATCCATTAAAAATGTAATTCTTTATGTTCACTAACATTAATAGTTTTTAGTATTTAAAACATACACATTTTTGATTGTAGGCTTTGTCAATGTAAAAACTTACCCAGAGCCTTCTAGAGTCCTTCAAGATGTGTTCTCCATGCAGAACACAGAAGCTTCAAGGAAAGTATAGGGCCATGGTTAAAGGAAAAATCCTTTATATTGCTTAAAATAATTTACAACCTTTTAAAATTCACAATATTTAAGCATATCAGGTAGAATTCCTGCAGGTTCATGTGCGTTCCTTGAAGACTGAGAGCATCAGAATTGTCTCCACAAGACTTACCATTTTCAGGTGCTCCAGCTTTGTTCTAGCACCAGCTGAAACAGAAGTATAACTAACTAATATTATTCTGTAAAAGCAATGGCCAGGTATTACATATATTTTTAAAAGGCCTGGTGAGGAAGCTGAGGATTTTTCTTCTGAACAGTCCCATTTTTAATATAGGCCTGGCTTGGATTTATGGAGGGAAGTACATGAGAGTTGTAGCCTCTGTCTTGGTATTGCTCACATTTTGTGTGGTGGGACATGAAAAGATCTGCAACTCTGGGCAGCAGCCATCCTGCAATATGATAGTTACAATCACAGATGTGACATAAACTTTGTGTCTGAAAAGGTACTAAAGTAATTATGAAGGCTACACAGGATAATTGCAAAGGCTTTAATTCACGCTGAGCCAGCAAGGCTGAGGGCTAAGCACAAGCACTAAAGCACAGGAGTTCTCTTATGACCTCTGCCACTAAAACCATGCAGATCACTTAATCTTCCTATTTGGTTCTCCCTTTGCTAAAAGGGGAATGTTAATAGTTACTTACCATCCAACTTACAGGTATGTTGTGAGGATTAATTACTTAATAACTGTTAAGTGCTCTGAAGATACAAGTGACTGTGCAAAACACTAAGTATTATTAACTAACATAAGGCTAATGATGCAGATGAGAGTGGCAAGTTGCATCAGCTGTACCAAAGCAGAGCCCAGGGTTCAGCCCCGAGATATATGCTAGCTAGGGAAACATAAACAAGGTTATGAGAAAAATTAAAAGAATCAAGTAAATTTATTTCCACTGGTCCACAAGTAAAAATAAACATCTGTGACATTCCTGACTTAGCAAAACCATGGCTTTATTAATAACTCAAGATCATAGTCTGAAAGCTGTTTCTTTGCTCCTTGATTAGTCATTTCCACCAATGTGCGAAGCCTTACAGTTTTGAGTTGGTGGCAATTTCCACTCCTGTATCTTACTTTGCTCCTGGGAGAATAATGGCACATGGTTTATGGCAAGCAAGAACCAAGCGCAGCATGCACATGGCACCCACTAAGATCTTGCAATGCACTAGCTTGGCATTAATGTCTATGAACCTTGTGTGAGAAATTCAGTTATGGCACATCTTCACAAGAAGGCTGTTTTTCAATGCTGGTAGCTTTTCTAATACAAAGAAAGACATGATAACAGATGGCCAGCTGAAGGTTTGTGAGGGCCAGTCGCATGGGAACAGCACACACCTCTGCCTTACATTACTATTACAATTCTATAAAAGATAGATGGTAAAGACACAGCCTGGAAAGCTGAGACAACAACTAAAATAACTTCAGAAGATGCTTCCTCAGAGCAGCTGTCCACATAGTTCTGCTGAGGAAGCCAGCTGCAGCCCTAAGAGCCATCAGCAGCTTACACCTGTGGACCTAAATCACTTGTTGCTTATAGGAAAAGAGCAGGAATTCCCCAGTTTCAATTGCAATGAAGTCTTCTGTTTATACTTGTAAATAATTTGCAATTCATGTCTATAACAATATATGTTTCTATCCTAGTGTCTCTATGATTCTCAGTACTGCAGCTCCAAGTGCACAAGACATTTTCTCAACTTACTTCTATGCCTGATCTGGCCAACTTGGTTCTGGTTCTTTTTTTAATTACTTTAGTGATAGCAGAGGTGGGTAAACACAGATGATTTTATGAGGGGAAGAAGATCATGCTCTATAGGCCTCTATTTTAGGAACTCTTCATACAACTGTTCTGGTCCTGGCTAAAATTTTTCACTTCTATCATCTCACAACTTCATTGTGTGAAACAAAGATTAAAATAAGCCTTATGGGACAGTGAAACATAGAAGTGGAAAAAGCTGAGGAAAGAGAAGGATTCCAGTTACTGCCAAAAATTCACAAAGCTTTTGTTTTTCTTTAGAGTGACACAGAAATACCTTAAGCCCTGATGCTGTGAATGTTTGTTGGCAGACATAGGACTTAACTGTGAGGCAAAGATGACCTACAATACCACACAGACCTGAAAACGCAGGCTCTCAGGAGGAAGAATGATTAAGGAAGCAGTGCAGCCAGCCTCTGCTGCACTCAATTGACCCAGTTGCAATGAAGGAGGCAATTCCTCTACTCTCACTTCCAGATTACAAAGCTCAGAGGCACAACTCGATTCTCAGAGGTACAGCTTTGTCATCAGCACAAGAAGCCTCATTTTTCTCTGCATTACAATGTGCTAAGCCCTTTGGGGATCCCTACCCTGTGTTCAGTCTCCTAGGTACTCTCCTCCTGGGGAGGGTGGGACAAAGTCCTTTGTTTCCTCAACTCCTTTGCCATTTCCTCAACAATGCTTTTGCCAGAAGAAAGGCAGTTGCTACAATTAAAATAGGTTGGGAAAACAATTCTTGCTGAGCCTAGTGAAAGCTCCTCAAGCCTGATGTTCAGTTACAAGGTCTTGTACACTGTTGCAGCAGGGTGGCAAAATGTAACTACCAATTAGACACATGAAGTTATTGTAAAATTTAAATACAGTAAATATCTTCAACACAGGAAAGACAAGAGGTTGAATTTCACACTTCAGCTTAAGGCTCAGAGTGGCGGCTACTGTTAAGGATGCCTGACATTTTAACAGTGTTCTAGTTATGAAGCTCTGTTTTCAGATACTTATAACATGACTAAACAGTAAGGATTTGAAGTTAAGTTTTATGGAACTCAACACTGACTTTCATCTATTTATCCTGACAGCGCGTGGGTTTTTTGCTTCTAAAATACAATGGACAAAATCTATTTTTCATGTTCAAAATATACCCATTGTGATAGATTTCTTCCTGCATCTTTATTAAATAAGCTCTAAGATTTCTGTTTGACTGCAAATATTGATGCACATTATAAATATATCTACAATCCACTGGAAAGGTTACAAACATTTAAGCAAGGACAAAGGCCAACTACTTACTCAAAATACCTTATCCGCTGGACATATTATTGCTTAATCATCTTAGATGGGTTGTACTTTTGCAGCTGACATTACTGGCTATTTTTTGACACACTGTGTTGGACCAGAAATACTATAAATCTGAAATGCTAATGTGCTTTCCGCTAGATGTGATTCCCACCAATTGAGTAATGATCCACAGTTACTTTTATCTCAAGCCAAGGCTCATAAGGACAAAACACAGTCTTTTATTGACCTTAGAGCTTATTCAGTTAAATTCTCTGTTTTTTCAACCCCCAAAGCTGATGGCCGCATCCTGAATTTTATTTTGTGATGTTATGAGCCCAGCTTTCACACACACGGAGCATCGTGGGGGCTGGGAGCCTTCTCCAAGGCAAGGAGTCACATTATTCACTGGCTGCTTGACAACAGGGGTAATTGCCTTTTATTTTTTAAACATATGGTGAAGGGTAGGCTTAGCCAGTGCAGAAGCTTCTGCAGAGCCTCCAGGGAAGAGGAGGCAAAACCACTTTATGCTCTTTGCCAAGATGTTTTAGATGCAAAGCAGGGCATCAACAAACCTGAACCAAGTGACTGAAGCCCTCACAAACCAGCCATGCAAACAAGGAAAACAACCCTTTGTGAACAGATTTTTTTAACCAACTCATAGGAAAGCATGCAAATGACATGGTTAAAAATAATGTCACTTCTTTATCATATGTGAACCAGAGATGCTGTTTTTTAAAGAGTGAAAAAACATAGGCTCTTGCAAGTGCTTCAAAATCTGCCTAATTACCAATGCATCTTCTATATTTTTCAGGAAAGGAAGACAGTCAGCTTCATCTGCTGTTCACACACAGCACAAGTGAGCAAATCTAGCACACTTTAAATTATTTGAGCAGATCTGGCACAATCTTTTTTTGTTGTAACAGTTCGAAAGAAACTGCTGCAGCATCCATAGAAGGTCATTTTATGTATAATTGTTCACTCCACAGTGTCTTGGGCACAGAGACACTGTGGACACAGTACAGTCAGGGCAAGCATCTCATAAATCTTGCTGACATTAAAACAGCTCCCAGGGCCAAAACAAAGAACACCATGATTCCTATTGATGTTGCTCACAGTCCAAAGAAAGATAGTCTCACTCTGAGGGCAAAGACCTTTTTCAATTTTCTTGCATAATTGATTAAATATATAAAAGTTAACATTAAACAGCCGATTAGAACTGATCAGAAAACACCATCCTTTCCTCAGCAGAAAAACAGAGTTGTAGCATCCACCATGTCTACAACTCAAAGTAATGTCAAAGCACTGTTGTATCTAGGGGAGTGGAAAAATATCCAGCAGAATTTAAAACACCGGACAAAGAATTTCCACCCCAGACAGCCAAGTATCCTGCCTACCCATTCCTATACAGAAAGTTTGTTGTATGGTCCAAAGTCCAACATAAGTCCTCATCACTCTAACTGTAAATAACAGAGAGGACTGTGAGTAATGATAGTGCTGATACACCTAATGAATTAAAAGCTAATCATTTCAATGCTAGTGTTTTTGTCCCACAAACAGTGGCCTACCTTGAACTTCATTACTGTGTAACATGAAGTATATGTGATATTGTGAAGAATGCAGATTTAAAAACTGCTACAGTAACAGTATTGAAAGTTTAAGTCAGGAAATCTTCACCCACGTTCATTTTCTCTCAAATTCCTGAAGACATTGCACTTAGACTACATGCAGCTTTCTTAACATTTTCTGAGTTTTGCTAACTCTCTGCTGGCATAGGATATAGTCTTGGGTTCATTAGGAATCAATTTAATCATGTAGTACCTAAGCACTTGGAAAATGAGAAAGAAGTAGATCTGCGATGCTACAGCAATAGCTGTTTACAGCAGGACCACTAGATAAAAACTATGTTGTAACAGCTGTATTCGGTTTTGTAGGTACAGAGGTCATTAATAAGTAAGATTCAATCATGTTAATAAACCTTGAAAACAAATTGACTGGTCAGATTTTATTACTGAGTCCACATATTTAGCATTTGCTCCAGTTGGCAGTACTGCAACCTATTATTTAAGAGGGGCTTGTTAGCCCGAACATACATATCATTATATAAATTATGTTTAAAATCAAAGTATTTCTTGATGGCATCGTGGAAACTAACAGAATATAGGGATTTTTTTATTTTTTTTTTTTGCTAGACTTCAAATACAATATTACGTAAATGAGAAAGACATTCAAACATTTCAAATCCACATCAACATGCTCAGTTTATTGCAGAACAGCTCTCTGGAAATTAACTGGGTACTAATCTTTTAATACTGCAGCTGATCCTTGGTCAATCTGTTACAAGAGTAAATTGCCATTCCCAGCTGTGCCATGCTGTAAGAGGATATACATCAGAGCAGCCCTTAGGAACAACCTATTTCAAGAGTATTGCCTCAATCTTTTACAGCTAATCAGAGCAACATTAACAGAAGAAAAGCTGTCAGAAGGGAATGTATAAGAATATGAATCCAATGCTGCAGTATTTTACAGATTTTTTGTTATTTTTTCATCTAGTAAGACACTGACAACTCAGCATTAAAAGGTTGAAGAACTGAGAGAACCACGAAATTATTTCAGCCCAAGAATTCATTTCAGTAAGACCCAGGGATCTAACACTCAAAAAATCCAGGCCTAGGTACTTAGGAGAGTCTCTTTTCTCTCATTTCAATAAAGCCAGAGTGCAGCTAAGGGGAGTTATGTACCTGAGTGCTCAGGTTGTTTCAGAGACTTCTTGGACATCAGAAGTTGCAGTGCCAACTAGAGCATGGCATACATTTGGGAACGCAAATATCTCTGGCTTTTACTGGCAGCTATTTAAGCTAAATTTTCACCAAAACGAATTGTGCTCAGCACTTTTTCATACACATCAGCTTTTTATTCCACAAATACATTTTCTTTCGGTTTCTTCAACTTTCATTTTCATTTGCTCTTACTCTACCCTGTGCTTCCTTCACAGTTTCAAGATGACTACTCTAAGTAGTCACAGCTAAGCAAGAAACCTCTCTGCAAGCACAGAAAGTCTTGCCTTAAAAAGACTAAGATTTTAAAGGCAGAAATAGCTATTTGTTGTTTGCCCAACACCTCAAGCTATGGGACCTCCCACCTAGCTAAGGCCTTTAATCACTACTGCAATAATGATTTTAAAATTGGATTGGTTTTGCCTTCTGTTGCATATACAAGAAAAGCATGTTCGTGTTAACTGACAGATGACTAAATACTACTACTTTATCATTCCCATCTCATTCCAAGATGACAATATAGAATTGCAGAATCCCACTATTTAATAACATGGCCATTAACCACCTCCACCTCCCAGAGCATTTCTGTGCATAAACAATGCCTTCTAGGAAAAGCTATTTTACTATTATCTTTCCATTATTTACAGAAATATGAACTGGGCAATTTTTAATATTGATAAAACCCAGCATATGGCTGTGGCTCTGCAGAAGCCACCTTGATGCTTCCACAGTCTATTACAGTTCTTGAGAAATTATCAGAGGAAGGAAAAGCTGTTTCTCCACAACCACCCCAGCCAAGGGCATCATCCGTTCCATAGGAGATGGCAAAAGGGGGACTGTGTTCCCTGCCTTTTCCCTCCCCATCCCAAATAGTTCAGCTGCATCCACTCAGTATTGCCCAGGCTAGGGGGCAGCTGACTCTCTCAAATGACTGCTGTTAAGTGTTACTTGCTATTTCTCCACTTTTGCTTACATGATGTTATTACTTTGTCAGTTGCTGCTGTAATTACTATTGGTGCAGGCTGAAGAGAGAGTGGGGGGAGGCAAGATGGTTTGTCAGATGACTACTGAAAACTGGGAGGTGGTGTTAACCATGGAAAAAATGAGCGCATTTGAGTATTGCTGGTAAGACAGATTGCTGAACATAGCAATACTTTCCATGATTTATGCAAGAGCTAGGTTAGTAGGCACTGAGGAACATTTCCTCTTACGAGTGTTATAAGCCCATGTACTCTGCTCAAGAGTATCTGGCATGACACAAACCAAAGTGCTTCACTCCTCCATCCACTAGGATGGATAGGCATTTTAAGGATTTACTTTTTTTGAAACACACTCGCAGCTCCTTCAACAATTACCTTGTCTCTAAGAGGCACATTCATCTCTGGCTTTCTTCCTTCCTCCTCCATGGAGGAGGGAAGAATATTTGGCCAACCTTTGGAAGAAAAGGAGTACAGTTTGAGAGCAAACAAAATTGCAAAATAATTACAGGAAGAACCATGCAGCCAGCCCAGCTTGTAAAAATCTTGTGTCCTGCTGCTGATAATGTCAGAATTACCGGAACAGCCTTTCCAAAACCACAAAAAGTACTTCCCTTTTGTGCCAGTGCTTCTCTGTGTGCAGGAGGAAGGATGGTCTTGCGGCTCACACAGACATGGCTGTCAGCATGTATGGCTTCTATTCCTGGTGGTCACTAACTTCTCTTGTGACTTTGGGAGAGTTACCTAACTTCTCCATCCACCAGAATGTCCATCTGCTATACAACATAGACTCATAGGATGGCTTGGGTTGGAAAGGACCTTAAGGTTCATCCAATTGCAACTCCCCTGCCATGGACAGGGACGCCTTCTACTGGGTCAGGCTGCTCAAAGTCTCATCCAACATAACAACTAAATTCAATTTTGCCCTTTAATGTAAATACCATTGGAAAACTTAATGGGTTGGGTTAAATGGGAAGCAGTATAAGAATTCAAAATGTTATTATTTTCATGGTGTTATATTTTAGTGGTGTTTTAGTTTTTCCTCACCAAGAAGATTTTCATCAGATGTAGTGTCTTTATCTCTGAATATCTTCTACAGTGTCAAAACACAGAGGGAGAACTATTTGAATGCACCTATTTTCTATCACCTGAGGTAGAGATGTGACAAACAATTAGAGGAAGCATGTCTTGAACTTAGTCCTGCTTCACCTTCATAGTGAAGGTAATTTTCAAGAAGAAAGAGAGCAATATAATTTCTTGTAAACCCCTCTCCAAGCAACTGCTATCAGGTAAATAGTCTACTTCAAACAACTACTGAAAGTTTTCAGTGTCTGGCTCTTTTAGTTCCAGTAGGCATATCTCGAGATACTGTCAGCGCTGTGCAGTGTAATAGGTACCCAAGAGGCACAAGTTACATGGCTCAAATGGAACATGTTATACTGGTACGCTTACTTTTACTCCCAATTCTCAGCAATGGTATTGACTTTGATAGAAAGCCAACTGATCCGCAGCACCTTTGTGGTGGTGCTCACCTGCAAAGCTGGCTGGAAAGACGATGCACAAGGAGGTGGCACACTGGCCATATTTTAAAATATTTTCTGCAAGTTAGAATCAAATTTTTTTTTTTTTTAAGAAAAGTTTGATTTCCACAGATTGTCTGAAGCATCAGGGGAGCTTCCACTGATAGTCTTCAAAATCCATGTATTTGGTATAAAGCTGAAGGCAGCTGCAATGGGAACCAGGAGTAATTAAATTCCTTCAATCTTGATATTAAAGAAAAAAATGTTACTGTGAATAATTAACCAGGCAACCTCGAATTGTAACTTGCAATTAAATCCACTTCACATCCTAACTCACTAGAACAAACCTGAATCTAGAGCTTGAAATAAACTCAGTCTGAAACACCAAGCTGGGGGCTCGTTTTTTTTTTTCAGATTAGAGATACAATTCCTTTTCCTTACATCATGCCTTTTTATCTTCAGTTCTGGTGCTTCCTAGCTTAAGGGCTGCTATAACAATGCAAGAAGTGATGTTGTCCCAGTAGATTGTGGCGTCTTTTTTTCTCCATCAAAAATACTGTATTGATCACCATTACCTATGACTTGCCTTCCAGTTTCAAAAATAGTTCATATTAAATTAAGCTACTGAGTGGGATTACAGGGATCTTTTCACATTTTAATTTCTCAGATAGAAGAGAAAAGTGGAATTGCCATCTAAACCATTCTGCTGCCTTGCATTATTCAGAACTTTCTACCGAAATCACTCCAGATCTGTTGCAAGAACAGTAATTCTGGTTTTGTTCACAGAGCTACCATGCAAAGCTTTTGCTCCTGCAAGCCCATTACATACAGAATTGTCTGTGAGTCCTGTGTGCACTGCTAGCATGACTTTCCCAAAGTATTTCAATGCAATAATATGAGCTATTGTTACTGAATGAAAAGCTGTTTTCACAACACAATTGGAGATGTTACGGTTGCCTTCCTTTTGAGTCAGTTAACATGAAAATCAGAACCAGAGGCAGTTAATCTACTTTTTCCCCCACATGCACTAAGTTCCTATTGACACTTGCTTTTCTCAGATCCTCATTCCAGAGCTTCATATATTCTATGTGATCATGAATACAAGAAGCACTGCATGTATCTTTATCCCCCATAATCTCTAGGCTCGTTAGTACTGTTCTGAGGGAAACACTTTGTTCTAACTTTTCGTTCTCAGTTTTTAACTTTCCCAGTAAAGGTCATAGACTCCTGCTGTTTACTGATTAAATGAGTTATCAAAAAACATATTTAAAGTGTGATCAAATGGGTGCTGTTCAAGGTTCTCTTCTTTACTTCACCATTACAGTTATTAAAACCCTACAAATTAGAAATCAGAGACTCAGAAAAAGAAATCAGAGGCTCAGAAAAAAAAATCAGAGATTATTGTGAAGGTAAATGAACAATTCCCCTACTTTACACTCGCCTAAATAAAGGGTTCCCCATTACAAAGGTACAGTACAGTCATGAGCATACAGTAAGAAAGGAGAAAGGGATTTCAGCCAGAATCTTTAAGGACTGTGACTGAATAATAGATATAAGGAGTATGTTTGAGTATAGCCTGAGAACCTTTTGATTTTTTACTTGAAGTTCTCAATAACTAAGAACTGCATTAATTAACACCTGGGGGAATATTCATGCATTTTTCATACACAAAAACAATCTGTATGCAGACGCCATCCAGACCTTCCCAAAGTGACTGAATCGGAGCAAAGCTAGTCTGGAGAGAAAGGACTTTTCAGCCAGTGGACTCGTCCCCAGAAAGAACACACCAGAGGCAAGGGGGAAAATGCGTTTTAGTGGGCTTGGGTTAAGTTGCTTCATACAACCAGTGTCTACTGGAGGACAAACAAGGTGCTGAACATGTTTCTCTTTAGAGTTTAAAATCTTTTCCAAAAGTCCCAAATGTTTTAAAACACAGCAAATGAAAACTACCCTTTTCACTGGAAAGGAAAAACACCTGACATGTTCTTAGGCAATAAAATACTAGAAATTAACAGGAGATAAGTAGTCTAAAGACAAGTATTGAAATGGCTGCATTTACACAGACATAAGAGAAAAGCTGCTTTAGTCTTTCAGCTCTGATATCTGCTGGTAGATGTTCATTCTCTCTTTCTTAAAATGAGCAGTTTTTAGAGGAGATTTCATATAGAACCATAAAGAAAATAAGCATAAGACCTCATTCAAAGCACCATAATGTTTACATCTTTATGTCTCCATTGCAGGTTTTCAGTTTATCCACTAGGATTTTAAGACCTTAAACTTTTTTATCCATATTTAGGTATGGATACATAACTGCAAACTGAGGCTCAGCAACATGGGCTATGAGTTTAATCTTGAACACTGGATTTCCTCACTGTGTCATTTTAAGATAATTTAATGAAATATTTATTACAGAGTTAAACTCTTGAAAGCTTTTAAAAGCTGAACTACACTTACGTCTTAATTCTGTAATCAGATGGCAATGCATCCAACCATGCAATTTCCAAAAAAGGAAAAAAAACCCACTCTCTGACAGATTAACAGCTTTAAAAGTATAACTGGCAAAAAGTACAATCTCATTACAAACTGTTTCTCTTATTTTGTACTGGATAGGTCACTGTACATGTACAATATGCACAAACCCCTGCCGTTTAACACCAAATGGAAGCAGAACACTGCAATCCCATGTAAGCAACTTCACATATGGCTCAAGAAATTGGGAGCATGGGCAGTTGCCTCATGCGGCAGCCTGCAATGGGGGATAAACTGCTTCAAGAATACAGGTTAACAACCCTTATTCCCATGCTGGCTACTCATGCTTTACATCTTCCTGGACCCTCTAGTCAGGTCTTGAGCTTCAGCCTAGAGCAAACAGCCATAACTCTGAGGAAGCAGCTCCTGCTCTAGTTCTGTTCCCACCCTGGTGTCCTGCCAAGGCTCTGGGACAGCACTCCTAGGGATAATTTGGAGTGAAGAGGAATGCTTTTCACATGACATCTTCTCCTTAAGGAAGCACTTGAATGGATTTCGTACAAGCAGTTGAAAGCCATTAAGACACTAAGGATTTCAAAATTGAATCTTAGAGATACAAGATAACTTTGTCCCATCTGGAAAGCAACTTTGAGACAGGACCACTCGGGCAAGGCCCTCACCTGCATGAGCCCATGAGCACCTCTGAAAGGTTTTTGTTGAGCTTTGGTCATTTTTTAAGTAAGGCCCATACACAACACTTGCATTATAAATCCCTTGAGTGTTTACATTTTAGTATTAATAAGATACACTTGAAAGTTAAACAAAAAGCCTGTAATTACAAGTTTCAAATAGTTCCACAGAGCAGCACCTTCTATGTATACAGATGCCTAGAGCATTGGCTTCTTACCACCCAGCTTTCATGGCAAACTCCAGCCACAGTATCTTTATATGAAGCAAACCACATGAAAGTCAGCTTCTAGCACCTGGGAAACTTTCAGAACTTTTGGGATCTTAGATGCTACTTGATTTATTTCTTATAGTACAATGGGGAAATTAAAGAAGACAAACAGAATTACGAAAAAGTAATTTACATAGGTTTGGGGGTTTTAATACTAACACTTAACCAATGAGAATGAAATATTAAATTATTCACTGAAGCTTTCTCATGAGAAGTTACTGGGGTCAGCCATGAACATCAGATTTAAGCCTAGAATGTTTATTTGAGCCTTTACATTTGCGTACACACTTCATTTAGGCTCTAGCTTGTGTAGCTCAGGCATCCCAGATACTCCAACTCCAGCAGGAAACTGAAATAGAATTAAGACTTTGGTGATGAAATATGCTGTCCTACTGACTGCTAAAGGACAATTAAAAACCTTTTGTCTTTTTGGTTATTTCAGTCCTAAGTGAGCTACAGCAGTAAAGGACTGTCTGTGATACAAGTTGCAATAGATTTGATTTATTTTATTTTTAATTAGTGTCTCAAGCAACAGGAATCCCTTGGGGAGATTTCTGCGCTGTCAGGAAAAAGTTTCTGACCTTCAGACTCAGATTTCGTTTGCTCACTTCGATCCCATTCTCCCTTCACTCACCTCCCCAACTCCACTTCTTGTTCACTTCCTGTCCGGGTATTAAAGCCCTTTATACTCTCAGAGCTTAATGACTACAGACTGCCATACTGGCTGTTGTGCAGCCAGACATCTCATGACTTAAAGCCTTTCTCCAAGTCATGTACAATTAGCATACTCCTGAATTGTTTTGGGGTTTTTATCTTTTCCTTCAGGTTTTCTTGATTTCCTCACCTCCCTCTGTTAGTGGAAGTACTGTCCTAGCCATAGGACAAGGGGCACCTTGTTCAAGGGTTCCCAGAGCTCGAGTGGAGAGGTCTGCGTGAAGCAGATCATCCATCCACCCCTTCATGCCTCCGTCCCTCCATCCACGCCAGCCCTGCTCCCTCTCGAGACCGCCCTCTGCTGGGCAGCGCCGTGCGTGCCAGCCCTGCCCATCCCTGGGGGGAGAAAAAACGAGCAGTAAAGAAACAGCAAAAAAGGCCCCGGAGCGGGTGCTGTCGGCGCTGCCAGCCCGCCTCAGCACTGGGAGGCCCCCGCATGGAAAGCCCTGTGTAAAACCGGATCATTATTCTTATTATTATTTGTAATTCACGGAGCGCACCAACACCTCTCGATTCATGCGTGCTCCCCAAGGGCAGAGAGTGCTTCCGGTAAGGGGAGACACATCGAAGTAACCAAAATACATGCTCTGCAGTTTTATGCTTCTTTTACTTTGCAAACAGAACTTACTCCTACAGCTCAGTGGGTTCTCTGTGTTCTGCAAGAGAAAGAGATGTTTACACTCTTACCTTGCAGTGCTAGCCATTGCTGTAGAATGGCCTCAATCACCACCACAAATTAAACTATGAAATGGCTTAAAACAATAATCAAGCAGGAAGACAAATTTCTTTTCAGAACTTAAAGACTACTTTAAGATTAATATAAATTTATCCCAGCTGGCAACTTTGGCAATCAACTTTTCCAGAATATGATTGCTTTCCCGCTTCCATCAGGTTTCTTGTACTTCGCAGCATTACCTTAAAAACCAGATTAACAGAAAATCTCTGTAGGCAAAGTTTGCATTATTTTAACAATTGTCATTGCAGGGTGAGGTCTTTATTTTTAATTGAATATTATTTGTATCATAGCACAACCCCAGGCTACACACTGAACTAACACAGCATGACAGCAATCCCAGGAAGTTTAACACCTGCCAGATAAACTACAAGGACCAGAGATGCTGAGAAAGAATGTATGTAAGATCAGTAGCAGGCCAAGGTTAAAATCTCCATCTGCCAGACTCTCTTATCTACAAGATCACATTGTTTCCTATCAAAATGTCACGCCATAGAAATGATGAGTGCCATTAGACTACAGCCCAGCAAATGCCTCGCACCAAGGGAGAGACATTAAGTACCAGTCCACAGGAACAAGTGAGAATACTAAATAAATCTGCTTCTTTATCCCTTTTTTCCCTAGGATAGAGAAAGCACAGACTAGAGAAGCAAACCAAAACCAGATACTCCTTAAGGGACTAGTGAGCAATATTTGATGTATAAGCCAAAATAACTTCAAGGAGATGGCAGTGTCGTGACTAACTCAGAAGTGTTCCTGCTCCAGTTCCAATTCCCTGTGGAGAAATGCAACACCTCACCTCCATCTCTTGCCGTGCTACACAGAAACCAATCTTCTGCCAAACTCTGGCTGACTGGTAAAAGCAAAATTAAATATTTATGCATCAGATAGATCAGATGAGTACTGTCACTCATTCATTAGCACAGACACTTTAATCAGGATGGGTTACAATCGGAGGGCCTGTTACTGATGCCACCCCAGAGGCACAAGGCTTTGTGTGAGCAAGTCCAGGAGTTCTGGGGAACCCAGGCATTTTCCATCCATATAGTACACCCTTTTCCTAACCCACAGAGACTAACATCATCTTCATAACAGAAGTGGTTATGCAATGGGTGAAGCAGAATTTTATATCCTTCCTCAAAGTCTGCAATTATTTCTCATTCTTTCTTTCCTAGCATGACCTTTGCAAAATCTGTTCAGCTATTGAGAAATAAGCAGCTACAAACTTCGGAAAGGAATTCTTTACTGTAGCTCTTCCCTATATACTGCAGCCAGCCTTTTGAGCTGAGAGTAGAAACTTTAACATCTGACATCCATCCAAATGCAAATTGCTACCTTTACTGTTTATGGGACAAAGGTGACACTTTAGTATATGCAATTATTTTCACAGCGGGATAGCTTCAGAGACACTGTCAGGATTGAGACAGTGATCTGTACAACCAAGATTACTAAGAAATCCTGTTTGCAAACCAAGTCCTATTAAACCATCCCTGAAATGACCCTGCCTCTGAACTTCTGCTCCTTTAGTCCCTTATTGCAAGGCCCAAACTATTTTAAAGATTTGCTTAGCATTCTTACACTGGAAGAAGCATGAGAGACAAACACACAACACAGTAACCTGATGAAGCCACTGAGCCTGCAGTTATCCAAGGAGGCCATAAAAGATGAGCTAAGACTACTGACTTTAAAATCCATGCTAAGTTAACCTAGCAGGGGCCTAGCTAGGGCCATGCAAACCCTCACAAATCTGCAATTAAACAAATACCAATGCAATGAATGGAATAGCTGGAAGAAACAGAGGCTGTTGTATCTCCACATCAAGCTGGCTGAAGTCATGTGCTAAAGCCAAATGCCCCATTACCAGCCTGCATCACACACAGTACTGAAGCATGGGGAAGGCTGCAGGAATATGCCATCAGAGCTCCTTTGCTAGCAGAAACAGCAATTCAATAGTTCCCATAGCAAAGTGTTATTTAAATCCTGCTCAAAGTTATGTTTATTTGACCAAAATAACCAAAAATACTGAAAAGAACAAAGAAATAATCCTATGATAGAACATGGAAGTCAAGGTGCTAAGCACAAATACGTCCAAAATCTGCGGTGTTCAGAGAAAGCTGAGACTGCAAACTGGCCAGCTGCCATTGGTATTACACACAAATCACTGCTTCCACAGACTACCATGAACATACATAAACTGAACTTCCAGCTTTTCCAAGAGACCTGACAAGACTCACTCTGATCTGGGAATTGGCCTCCAGGACACAGCCTGTTCCAGGTGGTGGTAAAACCCATGATGATCACTAACTTGTCCAATATCCTCCAATGCACTGATGAAGGTGTACTTGGTTCTACAGCAGGAAAGGCACAAATCTAATTCGTACAAGGTAGAACTAGAACATTAGATTGGATTGAGAGCAGAGGACAAGGAGCCTGGAGGTGTGTCAAACACACAGTTAGGTTGTAGGGTAAACAGAAGGGCATCTGTTAAGGAGTTTAAGGGCAAAAATGAATGGGGCAGTGCTGGAGCTAGCTGTACTATGTCCAGAGTGGCTTAACTTGGAAAAGCATAGCAACTATGTTCACAAAACAGATCAGTGGCTGCACCACGATGTAGTGGAGAAATCTGTAACATTAGTGAGCAATGTTTTCCCCATGCTCAGTTAGGTGGAGTTTTAACAGTGTGAAATGCAAACAGACCTGGATAACAGCATAATTAGGAAATACTGAAATACAGAATAGTATTTTTAATCTTCAAAAAGAATCACTAAGTTTCACACCAACCATTCTTTTAGTAATATGGTGGTAAGAATAGTTAAAGAACCTTTAACCTCCATGCCAGCATAACTAAAGGATCTTGACACATAAATTATTTTATGAAAGAAAAAAGAAAGTAACATTATAGAGACTCTGTCTTCAAATAGTTTTTATTAAAAATAAAAATAGCTGTGTCGATACACAGTATGGATTCTTCCAATACCTTATCCAAAGCAGAGATGATGATTCTTGCTTTCTGTAATTCCCACGAGTCCACTGCTCTTACACATCGCATTAGGTCACACTGCCACAACCAACACTAAGAATACAGATGGGTTTATCCTGCACTGTTAAAAACATTTTCCTGTGCTGCAAAGGTAACTCCAAGAAATGAACGAAAATAGTCTAGAAAAGCCATGCCCCCTTACAAATCAGTGCTACAGCACGACAGCAGATGGCGCTGCTGGAATCAAGCTGCACGTTTCTTCCTAAACATAGCGAAGATACAGGCTGCTAAGGCTCTCCCGGGAGAGACTGGTTCATGCACGACACAAGCTAGTAACGATTACAAAACATATACCATTTGCTTTAGACAGAGCACGCTTCCATAACAGTGCTTTAGCAACAGCTAAACTACAGGTCAAATATGTTAGCAAAAGGCTTGGTTTAAGACTGCAGGAGTACCCATTCAAAAGTTCAGCTACCCTTACTCCCACCTTCCAACTCCATGTCTTTTGCCTATGCCTACTTCAACAGGATGGGCACCAAATCTGCTTCACACAGGGCTAGAGGGGACAAAAACATTCTGGATTTATTCTGCAAAGCAGACCCAGTGACTAAGAGCTCAGACGCAGAAAACTCACACATTTAGTTATTTCCAGAACACAAATAATTTTTACCCTGAACTGCACAAATATTGACAAAAATTAATTTTTCTTCCCATTTTCAGACACCAGAGGGGCTTAGAAGCTAGCCATAATTCACACTGCAAGACTGCTATTATTCCAAAAATCACTTTTCCTGTTGAATATCCAGTTCTCACTAATTATGTTCTCTACAACATTAAAACAAGATACTGGTCTACAGTGCATGTAAGCCTTAAGAGTTATTCCCAAGACCACTCATATATCAGAAGGAAAACATTTAAAACCCACACTTTCTTACATGGCAAATAGCCTGCAGGTAAAGGCAGCCTTGATATTTCAATAGTTCATACAAAGCAACATTGCATACTGCAACACACTTCATGCGGTACCTTATTTAACCTTAAAATATTAGCAGCTAGCTCAGAGGTTTGAAATGAGACGGTAAAAAACAGAAGCTGATTTGGCCATTATACAGGTCCACACCCACGCTCACCTGGGTAGTGCAGCAACACCCAGTGTTCTTTAACAGAAGGAAAGCTGCCAGGTGGGTTTTCTAGTATAAATGCTACTGAATAGCAGTCACATCCCACATACATCTTGAAAGGAAAGCAAGTAAGGTTTTCCTCTCTCTCCTGGGATTCTTATGTATACTGTTTGCTGAAGAAAAAGCAAACCCCAGAAAAGCTAACCATTATTAGTGATCAGTTTGGATGTGGACACACAATTCCTGAACCTCTTAACAACTTACTAGTCATGCTACATGATTTACATCCTCTAAATGCCTCAGTTTCTCTAACTAAAGAGGCAGTAGCCACTTGTATGGAAATATTTGTCATATGTTCTATAGGCACCATCTTTGCATACATTCTGAAAAATATTAATCACCTAGCAAAAGGTAAGATACAGAATAAATGTGAAAGATTTCTCTGAACTGTAGAATTGCACAAGTTTCAGACTAACCTTTTTAAGGCAAGGGACAAAAGTAGTCAGCAGCCTATAAATCCATCACTACTAATTTAAGAACTCAGAATATGTTAGGGAAACACACTATTTCAACAGTTTATGAAAATACCTTGGTGGAATACACTAAAAACTAAATGAACTTGAAGAAAGAATTGAGATACTTATTTAGCGTTCTATTTCCTTGACCAACACACAATAAACTTCAAAATGATAGTAAAAATATTTTTATACAGGAGAGAATTATGCTGTCCTAAATAGACTGATTGTCCATGTGTCTTTGCTGCACGTAGCTGCAAGCAGTTAGAAATAATAGTATTACATGCATTACAGACCTGAGCTGTTTCAAAAGGCAAACTTCATAAAAGGTGCCTCTGTAATAACTCCTGTTCATCAAAAAAAAATCTTAGCAGGACCAGGTTTTGATAAAAAAACCTGCAGAATTCAGTTTCCCAACAGGTTAGCTTGAAAGCAATATTTAAATACCTGTGCTAAACTCTGTAGCAGTTTCTTTGTGAAGGGATGGGGGGGACACCATCTAACTCTGACATCTTTGAGAGCACACCTTACCTCACTGTGAGAAAGATCATTCACAGTACAGCCTTTCCAACTGCAGAGAATTTCCAGTTGTAAGTACCCGTGCCTCAAGTAGAATTGCATGTCAGATTGTTCATTTAGTCAGCAGTCATACACCCAGCATCTACTTCTTAATTTCTTTAAAAGAAACTTCTAAATCATATGTTCAAGAACTGCATTTGCAGGAATCAGAGACAAGATAAGCCTCCCTAATTTATTTACAATTATATTTAACATTTGAAGGGTTGAGATGAAAAACTCCTAAGGACCTGTCAGAGCTGGCTACTGAGCGTGCTTTCAGAAGGACAGCTATGCCACACACACATGCCGAGTAAATTAAGACAATTACCTAGAAAAGATTTTATATTGATCCTTCAACTAACATGAAAGATGAACATCAAAGCAGGATAAACATTAGGAATACAAGTATGTTGGTCCTGCTTGTTAGGAGTCCTGTTACACAGCATACACAGAAGCAAATCACGCTGTAATACTGTTCAATGAACAATCAAAAATGTTAACTATTATGTGATCTTCCATTAAGTGAAGAGACAGCTAGAGCTTTAAACAGGATGACAATCAACTAATGTCAAACTAGGTCTTCAAGTACCAATGTAACAGCAAAGCACAGGCCTGTCTCAAACTTATTTTTAGATAAATTACCTTCTTTTGTGACATTGAGTATTAAGCATATATACTCATAATGCATAAGTCCATGAAAAAAAATCATCACACTCCAGCCAGATAAGGAAACAAAGATTTATTAGAAATTGTTAGTTTTATAGAGCTAAAAAGGTAAACATATGTTGAAGAGACCAAGAGTACACAATTGACCACAGTCATTATAAAGGCACATGATAAAAACTAAATTTGAAAGACCCCATCTTTTCAACATTTGAAAACATCATTACCATGATTTTCAATACTCATAATGGCACTTGCACACCAGAAACAAAATGGACCAAGTCTAGAAGATAGACACTTCTGGGGTCATCTTCATATCACACACACAATACATTTGCTCATTGGTCACAGTCAAAAAAAATGGATTGGGAACTGGTCTCACAAATCCCACAAAGACACAAGAATGCTGGCAAAATCAAGAAACATTCAGGTCACAAAGGCATTGTGCACATGGGTGATTTGGATTGAATGACCTTTTGTTTTGTTTTTAGAAAACTGCAAAGTCCAAGGTTCCCCTAAAGGGAAGTCTGAAAGACACAGCTAAAGCTGCCATTTACTGAAATCTGATAAAACAACATTTTATAATACAAATTTTTTCTGGAGTTGTTACATATCAGTTTATGGAGAATAAATACCAGCCATGGAAGCACAAAACACAGATTGACACCTGATTGCCATTTGGAAAATCTGGCCCAAATAGCATGTGGAACAAGGGAGGTTCAGGCAGTTAGTTATGTTTGCTTGCTTATTTGATTGTTTAATTACAAATAAAGGGGGAATGGAGAGGATCCCTTAATCACCTTTCAGGAACAAAGTTCTTCCTTCAGTAATCCAATTTCACAGATGCAGTCTAAGGGCAGTTACTTTTAGGTCAAGGTAAGTATAAAGATAATCTTGACTTTACAAAGATTAAGACACACACATTGCAGAAAGCAGAAAAAGTGTAACTGGGTTTGGCAATAATTGGTACTCTATTTCAGTGTTCAGGCCTGATGACAACTGAAAGGTGCCCATCCCCACCCCCAAAGGAAGTACATAAGAAAACCTACTGCTCTGCACTGAGGAAGTGCTGCTTTGTTTTTTAAGGAGCTGTTTCTCAAGCACTAACAAGTTCTCTGTGTGTGCTTTGCTTGCTTCATTAACATCAATCTAATGGGCATCTGAGATCAGCAGCCCCATTTGGTCACTTGGACAAAATGCCGCAGTACTTCACTACCTGAATTTCACACACACAGACAGCACAGAAGATTGTGAGAGAACAAGGATTTCTCTTGCATGACAAACCTGTAAAACCTTTATATAATGACACAATCCTCTACTGGCTAAAAGCACATAATGGGCAGTAGTCCTCTGAGTAAGGGAAAGAATGGATAGTTCAAAATGAGAAGAATTTCTCTCCCCAGGGCAGCTATGATTAGCTCCACTATGGGCTGTACTACAATCATTATCAGCTTAATACTGGATCCTCCACTCCATTTTTAAATGGAGACTTGCACTTGTATGGAATGGATCTAGTAACTGAACTTTTCCTTCTCCTGTGTATTCTGATCCTATAAAAAGTAGAGCTGTAGCCCAAAGCCTGTCAACGTTCATGGTGCTAACGTTTCCAAGTGCAATGAAAAGCAGGTCCAGCAAAGCAAACTAGAAAAATCACTGACTATTATAAAAATAACGTGTAAATCCATTTGAGGTATTCTGATACCATGGAATAGCAGTTTCTCAGGCTCTTATTCTTTAAATAAAAACATTTAAAAAACTCCCAAAAAGGTTCACCTGAAGATAAAGGTGATGGGATACATTTTAATGTGTTACTCCATCCTTACTGTATCTAAGATGCTGTTTCTTACAAACTTAACATTAAGTCTTCAAAAATAGGAATAGCAAGTGCTTACTTCTAGGCATGCAAAATGTTGCCTGTGAATTGCGTAAGTATAGGCAGCGTGACAAAACTTTCACATATTCAGTATCAAGGCAGTATAAACTTCTCCTACCTTTGGTTTGATCCAAGCCAAATACACATTTAAAGAAGACAAATACAAAAAAAGAAAAAAGCCAATGAGTAAAATACACACAATTTCTTGAAAATAGAAACAAATTGCTGCTTTGAAGATAGTTTCTCGATTCTTTTTTGTTTTTTAAACTCAGTGACATTTAAAGTGCAGTACAGGTATCTGTTTAGAAATGATGAACTAGAATTTAATAAAGTTTCTTCCCACTTCAGGGCAAAAGTAGAAGTTGCAGCATCTCTCCACAAAGATCCATCTCTAATTGTGAGAGCAGATTACTTGAGAAATCATTTTTGTTCTGGTGTTTCCAGCAACATTAGAAGCATCTCACCTTTTTCCTTCATTTCATGCTATTCCCAAATTCTGCTTCATTTTTTCATATACAACATAGCTGATGCTGACAGCTGGAAGCACTTTCATAAAATTAGGGGCTATGCCCCTATAAAGTCCTCGGATTCCCTCCGTAGCAATAATTCTTTGAAATAGACTGACCATGTTTAGTTGTGGAGCTCCTTCCACAGAAGCTAGAACAAAAAGATAATGTGTTATACAACAGTTCTAGTATTATTAATATCAATTATTAATTATCAAACAAGTATCAAGCAAGTATCAAGCAAGTATCAAACACCTGGGTAGTCAGCTACTACCACCTCTAGGGCCATTGATTAAAAGTAGAGTCCTCACAGAGGGGGACATCGATCCTAGACATTTGAGAGACATCCACATGTCTACATCCCACTGAAAAGCATTATCCATCTACATTCCTTTGGAAATCTAGGCATCTACCCTTAAGACTGCACAAATATATCTAGCAAAAACTCAGCTATGAAACTCTCTTTATGAAATGTCCTCTGGAGCAAATACTGTTGTCTACCCTCACAGGATGCTGCAAATCTCTTCTTAAACTTTTAGAGATCAAATGAAAACATTCTAGATTTTAGAAAAGTGTTCCCAGACTATGACAGGAGCTCTGTGCCTGGTAGAGTCTTACATGGCACGTGGCACTCAGAAAACACAAGAGCACCAGTGTCTGAAATGTTACATTTGAATCAAGTATGATGAACAAAATGCTGGGGGTAATAGGGAGAAGGGACCAATGTTAAGAAGGATTTGCCAGATAAGTCCTTGATTTTCCATGTTAGGTTTTCCTTTTCCTATGTCTCTGCTACAGCTATTCCAAATGATGCAATTTTGATGCAACCACACAGCAACATTTTCAGTACAACAGGACTCACCTTGAGCCTGCATGCGTGTTCTGATGAGAGCAAGAGGGTAACTGGCTAACTGCCCACATGTGCTGGAAACAGTACCACATCCCAACAGTACAAAAACACCTGGGTTAGCAGAGCTTGACGCATAGTGTTCTAGCCACGTACTCTTTAAAAGCTGCCAAAGTATAAATTTAAATAATAAGACAAGAGATCTGCATTCAAGAAAGTAAACAAATAGATCTTTATTCATTACAAAACTTCGGGGATCAATCCTGAGAAGCATCGATCTTGCTACACCAATCCTACATGCTTACTTTTAAAGTGCACAAGTGAAAACACCTTAGAGCAGTCAAGGACTTTACCGAGACTACAGCAGTTAGTATGCTTAAAATGCTTAAAAGTTGCAGCAGCAGGAACAGTGCCCATGTTCCAGACCTGTTAATACTCTGGACGAGGAGAGGGGAAACACAACTCCCACAGGGAGTCCCACAGGGTGCGACAAAAGCTTGCACAGCTGTGCACGTCACCCCATGCAGAAGCAAGGATGCAAACTGTAGAAAAGAGCTTCCATTCCGCTTTGAAAATGTTTGCTCAAGCAATTCTGCTGGTTACTGCTGTAGAAAGAAAAAAGAGTGTGTGCACTCGAGTTACTTAACACACTTTGAAGCAACACCTAGCATGTAAGGTAGATAAAACATTTTAGTTGTTGCTGATGGGTGTAAAAGGTGTCAGTTCACCTTGAAGGGAAAGACAATGCTGTTTCAAACTCCTGAGACCAACTATATGTCAGTCACAAAGGATTCTGGTGACATGCACAGATACACAAGGAATTCAGGTTACTATAACCCAATCAAAAATGAGACAAAATGGAAAAAAAAATTACATATTAAGTATCATAAATGCAGGATAGGTGACATAATATAAATACCATTTCAGGTTTTTAAGGCCCATATTTGCTATAGAACAGGTATGTTAAAGTCCAACAGGCTTAGTTGAGTATGCAAGCATGTTGCATTGCCAAGGTCTAAATAATCCTGCCTTATGAGTAGATTTCTTGTTTGGTACTGTTGCATGTAAGGGCCCATTGGCACAGGCACTCCTCTAAAAAGGACAAAGAAAAACCTTACAGTCTAGAAAGACTTGTGGAAATTCATTTGTGTATTTTAAATTGAAGACAACAGAAATACCACAAGCATATTACAAATCTAACTAATGATAAAGTACTCTAAAGAATATTTACCCTTTCCATAAATTAACTAATGAAAGCGACATGTATTCAGTGATCAAAACTCACCTCATAAACAGCAAGGTCAATGCCAGCATAAGGAATGATACCCAGAATATTAGGAATATAGCCTTTGTAGAAGGCCTTTAGACCTTCTCTTTTCCAGATCTTCTCAGCACAGTCAAACATCCCAGAATATTGCCCTGTTTTACCCACAGCCAATCTTGTCTTTAAAACCTAAAAATGAAAAAAGCAGTTACCTTTAACTACATACGTATTTATTAATGTCTTTTATAAACACAGGAAAACACAGTATCTCTCCGCTCATTCAACTGTCTAGAACTCCTCTGCATTTTAGTACTTCTAATCTCCTTTGTAATGACTACTGTTAAGGCCTTGTTAGCAGTAGGCTTCTTCAGACTTTATCTTTAGTGCAGAGCAGCAGACATACTACCATTCATCAGTGTACAAATTATTAGCCTTTTTGAATTTCATTTTAGCTTTCTTTCCTTCATTCAGAGAGGCATATTTTTTCTATCAACTTGAAGGCAACAGTGTGAGCAATATTTAATAGAAGCATTAGCTGAAAAACAAGTGAAAGCACTAACATACTAGCAGATCACATTTCAGATCTGGGAAAAGCAAAGCATTAAAGAAAATAGGCTTTCAAAAAGCACAACACAGAGGTAGCTAAAAGGTACAAGGTTTGTGTCTCAACAGAAACACAACATCTGATCAATAATGGAGATAAGTCTATACAGCATTTTAGGACAAAAAATAAAAATAACAACAGAATCCAAAAGAAACTACAAAGGAAATTTCCTGAGCAGGAATTTGGCCTACTTTAAAGCTTCCTAAAACTGTAGCTTCCTCAGGAGTTTCCTGGCACTTTGCTTTTCTCTTTTACTTAGAAACGCCCTAAAACACTCACCAATTCTAAAACAGTATTATACCTTTGTTAGGAAGATTGAGCATCTTATTGCAGAATAGTTCACCTGTCTCCATTGATTTGTGTAATCCAGATGATCTACATAACATTTCAGTTATTCTATAACTTAACCCATCTCTGTACTCACGCTAGCTGTGATTCAGTGGCTCTGCCACGCAAGGATGCTATTTAAAAAGAGATTATTACTGTCAGCAATGAAAACAGCTAATTTCTATTCCTGTTGACAACCCTCCCAATGCAAAAGGTATTTAAGTTACATTTTCCATTTCTTCTAAATCTTGATGTTGTTACTGATTTAATCACAGACCCAATATATATTCCAGTTATTTACACAAGATAAACTTTCTGGGGAACCAGCAGTAAAGGAAATTCATCCTACTTCCATTAAAAAAAAAAACAACCACCAACAAAAAAACCCCATCAAGATATTAAATAGCTACCCTACAGCAGTGCACATATTCAGTCTAGTTAAATTGCAACACGTGTAGTACCACATTCATGTACTACAGAAGAAAGAGCAGTTAATCCACCCAGCCTCAAATGTAGCCATCATATTCCTCTTCCACACTGATCTAATCAGACCCAGCTCCCAGTCATAATGCAGCATAACTTCATCAGTTTGGAAACACACAAGAGACCACTCTTTGCTTACATACAGTGCAAAGAAGATTAATGTCCAATTTAGAAAACACTTGAACATGTACTGAATTTTAAATGCATTCTTGGATGATTTTTTAACCTGAGCTAAGGCTTTACTTAAACCTTGCCTTAAACAATATTATACAGCCAAATATACAGAAAAATGGCAAATATCAAATAGAACACAGTATATTCTAAAATGCCTGGTACTGAATTGTAAAAGGAAGTCCAAAGTGAAAATAAATTAGGATCTAAGAATACAGAGCAATTCCTACAATATTTTCAAGAGCAAAATAGGTTTTATCTTGGAAATGAACCACGTATTTGGCAAAGTCTCCAATGGAAGCAGTTTTTCTATTACTTACCTCCATGGGATATATAGAAGTTTGTGCTGTTGCTCCAGCCAAAGAACCAGATATAAATCTTTCAACAGTGCCTAACTTTCCATCATCCTTAGCAAGTATCCTCTTATACTGTAGTTAAAACACATAAAATAAACATCACATGGTTTTTAAGGGAGGCAAGAGTTACTACAAGAAGCAGTAGTACAGTACAAAATGTCTTTTCAAGCTTTACTTCCTTTTTCATGTATTTACAGTTATGTTTATAAACCAAATTTAGTGCTATGCTTACTGCAACTCGGTTGACAAAGATTCTCAAGAACAGAGTAAATATTCCAGCCTGCAAAAATCCTCTACATTAAACACCTCTGCCACACACAGTACTGTCAGGTTTTCCAAACAGCCAACACAGGGGTACCCAAAAATGGCTTCTAGATAGCAAAGTGGAACCCGACTCCCTTGCACATCCAGTTCTCTAGCCAAGGAATGAAAGATGAACTAGCACATTCACAGTCATACATACTGTGTCATCCAAGACAGACACCACCATGCAAGAAAGCCCCACCAGCCCCCAAAAAGCAGCTCAAGAGTAAGGTACAATGTGCTCAAGGTTACTCCATGCATCAAAAGCTGCTGTTGTCTCGCAATATACCAAAGTTTACTTAATGTTTTGTTGCTTTTATTTCAGTTGTATAGAGATGTTCAATATGTTCATTTTGTCTGACCTGATGCACTAGCAAGCCCCACAGAGAAAAAAAATAAAGTTCATTTAACTACAACAGAATGGGAGTTCATTTTCCAAAGGAGGATTAGGCCTTAACATGATACTTAAAGCTGATTCAGAGGTAAATATAACTCTGAAATCCACGATGAAGGCATCTTACATAGCACCACTATATCTGACTCAAAAAGAATTCTGTATAAGTTCAGCTAGCACAATGTGTTAAATTTTTGGTTGTCACTTCAAAGCAATGAACTAGATACTACTGCAATACTACACATAAACCTATGCAGCCTGGAAACAGTTTAAAATGTATGACAGACACCGCTTATAATACAACAGCAAAATCTGCCAAATAGCCAATATTCTATTGACAAAATAGACTGTTTTAAAATGTGAAAGTCGTTCTAAAATTACTTTGACAAAATCCACAACCATGCTAAGAACTCCTATATAATATAGGAAGGCAAATAATGAACAGTGAGAGTGATATAATATTATTTTCATTCCTGATTGATCATCCTACCTGTTCATAAGCCCAGAACTTAATAGCTGTTTCAGGAGCTATTTTCACAACATTTACACCATTTCCCCTCCAGAGGGATCGGACACCACCTTCTTTCAGCATTTGCTTAAAACCACTGGCTATATTCATTTTGTTTGATTTTGAACCATGAACCTAAAAATAAAAACCACAAAGTCATAGTAAAGAACACTGCTCTGGTTAGATTGTAAAACTCATCACCTAAGCATTACATTGCTTAAATATGTCAACTAGCAAAAAACACAACCACTACTGAAAAAAATATCTTAGTGGCACAAGTACTATAATATTTGATTACAATTTTGCCAATATGACTATGGAAAATAATTTTTATGAACAAAATATGGAAATTGTCAAAACATAACTAGACTTACAGAATTTAGATACTGTATTTGGCCATCAGTTTTCCATAACAGCTCTCTAAAAACTGAAGTGATACTGGAAACTGAAAAGTTCTTGAACATTGCACCTACCTGCATCATCACTTTAAGGCGATCTAGCGGTGCTGTGCCTGTTCGAGAGACAGCACCAGCCACTCCTCCAGCCAACAGCTGTTTCCACCACTGTCCAGTCTTTTTCTCTTCCTCCGTGAACTCATCTGGAACAGTCAAACTATCTCCTATATCCAACACCTATTAGAATCCAAAGCAAAGATGTGCAAATAACTTTCTCCTTCCATCATCTCAATTCTACTAAGAGCTCTAATTCCAAATTAACCTACCACCTGAGAACATGCAAATAAAACACTAGCGAAAAAAGAATATATCTCTTTAGTGTACATTCTATATTTAACTTGCTATGTACTGCTATTACTATTCAAGGAATAGCAACTTTTAGTGATTTCTATATAGATACTGAGCAATACCACCACAGACCCACCATTTCAAAGACCACCATTATCATTAAAAATGGCTAATTCCCGCCTTGAGCATGGCCTAAACGACATTCTCTCATGATCAGTAGTCCTTCATAGTCAGCACTAAAGCTCAAATCCTTATATGCTCCTGATAACCTTTCACCGGACAACCTTCTAGGATTAGTTTAGTAATCTCCTAAGGATACTAACAAGAGATTTCTCTCTCATGGTAATTGATTCACACATATGTGGGATGTTAGCACCACCATCATTTTGAAGTAGCCTTTTTATAGGTGATGTATTGGAATATTCTATTTCTGGTAACTACTGTATGTTACCTTACAAAACTACAAGTTGGAATAATGCTTTATATACTATTTTATCCTCAGTTACATTGAAAGACACATGAATGACCTTTTTCAACTATAAAAGTCTGCAATTTGACCAAAGAACACTACTGTAGGCTTTAGCAATAAAGCCATCCAAGACATAGGACTATGGAATCTCATATATCACTTAAACATAGTCTCTGCTCTTCATGTAATTTATAACCATGATAGATGAGGAAAAAATAGACTGTAGATAATGCAAGACCAGTACTATGCATAAATTAAACCTATAAACAAGCAAGAACGTTTTCGTAACTGATAAGTACCTGACCAGAAAGCATGTTAACTGATAAACTTAACAACTGTTGATTTTAATTGTACACACCACATTCCTAACTTATGCTGCATTCCCTATCTGTTAAGTGGGCAGAACACTGTCTTGATCATCTGGAACACAAGAAATACAGGATACAGATTATAGATACAGTGACTAGACAAGCAGAATAAGCATCAACTATTCTGGATAATGAACATAGAATAATTGGAAAATTGTTTCATCTTTCTGACATTCATGGTTTCCAAGTAAAGTGTCATCAGTTGCTCAACTACATGGAAACATCAAAAGGTCAATCAGAACTCTTACAATAAGAAATCAGTGTTCTTAGAGAAATTATGCATGTCTTCCAGGGGTTAAACCTTGCATCTACCAAACCCTAAACACAATTAAGAAATAAAGCTAAATTTTAGGGTGTTTATAACAGAAAAGCTACATCCAGCAATCCATAATAATTCTATCCCAATGCAGCCATCTGCTTGGAAGATCTGACAGCAATTAAAGTTTTACAATAAAAACAGAATTGGAAGAGCTGTCAATGCCAGCCAGGCATGCTAGGTATCACATCTGCTCTTATCTGAAACACCAGCTGTGCTGCCATAGAGCTGGATTTTGCTTGCTGAGATAACTGGGTCATCAGCTGACTGCAACACAGGAAGATCACACGAGACTTCTAAAATTGTGTCTTGGGAGTGACTAATGACATTCCATAATTTAAAAAAACCCAAACTCTTATGTTAAATAGTATCAGTATGAAACACTTTATTAAAGCAAAGGCATTTTTTTTTCCACTAAGTAAATTGGGACTAGGACTATTTGATCTCATAGCAGCACTTCAACTGTTTTCAGCAGCAAACAGGGAGCTAACTCCCTTCTGGCAAGCATTTCTGAACTGAGGTTGAAGTGTGAAACACTGAAAGCTTTCAGATCTCATAAACTGTTTTTTTATTACAGAAATGCTGACTAATCCCTGAAGATATAAATGGTTTTACTCATATTCAAAGGAATCTGTCTTTACCTAACTTCATGGATTATTCCAATAATTCCTCAGCAAACAGGATTACTATTGGTTTACTTACCTTTGTAAGTAAACCTGTTTGTTCTAAAAAGTCTGTCACTGAGGTGGCAAGAGCTCCATTCAGTAGAAACTTTAAAAACTTTATCTGCTCAGCGGATAACCTATTGCTGCATATTTTGTCATTCTTAAACGAAATTCCGTAGCACAAGACTGTGAGAACATGTGCACAGATAATCACCAATGACACCAGTGATTTTAAGATAGTAATAATGTTACTATAGAAATACAATTACTGCACTAATTTCAACATAATAAACAGTTAAAATGTTTCTATTGTTTGTTTCAACACATCAAAAGCGCTGAAAGTAAGAATGTCTTGTAATGTGAAAAGAAAATTATTTAATATTGTAATTATGATCTTTCTGTGGAATATCTGCAAAGGAAAAAAAGGATTCCTTCCTAAAAATTACTGATCATTACTGGCAAAGTTTAGATGAAATTCTTTGTTCAAAAGAACCTTATGTGACACTATCATGCTTGTAAATGAGAGCATGAAGTCAAAAGGAAATCAAAACAATCTTAAATACAGGCATGCTTGAAATTTAACAACCATGAAGTTGTTACACTCAATATGGCAAATTAACACAGCAGAGATGAATTGTGAAGCTTCACTAAGTTAAAAAGAAAGTTGAACTTACAGTGGAATGTTTCCAGTATCGAATTATTTCCTCAATGTCTGTAGCTGGGTTAAACATAAAATGATCTCTCCACTCATTCCAGTCTACTGTCATCGTCCCATCAGCATCAATACTAGAAAGAAATTGAACAGAACTGTATAAGGAAATAGTAACAGGGATGTTGCTCTGTTTCATTGCCTTCCTCTCAACCCCTTTTTTTTTATTTAATACTGGCCATCACATCAGTGACAACTGACTGTAAATTCCATATGAAGACTTCAAGGCTGAAGCTGCCATGGCCTTCCCATACCATGCTTTTCTTATCCAAGTGCACCTGGCATATTCCATTTAAAAACATATTATAACACTTTGTTCTGTCAACAGCATTTACAGGGAAATGAGGTAACATTCTCCTCCCAGAACCAGATGCTCAAATACCAACTAAACTTACTATCACCCAAGAACAGATGAAGTATATAAGTATTTCTGTAAAGGCACCACTGAAGGTGCCAACGTTTTTCAAAATTATAATTCCATTTTTCCTGCTCTTTGAATTATAAAAATACAATAATTAACAGCACAAGTTTTCAAATACTTAAAGAAATAATAATTCCTGACCTTTGCAGGATCTTTTCTGCCTGTTTTTCTGAAATGCTTATACCCAATATCTTGAGAGACTGGACAACCTCTGATGCTTCAATTTTCCCTTGAAAAGAAAGATGATACATGTTTAAAACATGGAACTTAATACACTTAGTACCTTGAAGCCCACTAAGTTCTATTGTAACACCTACACAACAGCAAAGACCATTTAAAATCAATTTAAACACAAATAATATATTTCGATTCTCTAGTACAAGGACTGAGTGAAGAGAAGTATATTAAAATCATGCAAACAAATGAGATGCAAACATCCATTTAGTTAAAAAATATTGTATCTTTCATAGATACTTAAAAACTTCCTTAGAGTTTCTCCATCTGCAGAATAAAGAGCCCCAGACAAACGGACCTGGAAGATACTAAAAAGAAAAGAAAAAAAGACTATATTTACTATTGCAATCTATACTAAATTATTACTATGATAATTTTAAGCAAAAGAAGTAGGGGTTCCATATTCACAAATTTTTGTCTCTGGTTTAGACAAAGAATATAAATGAAGATAACTTCTAATTCACAGCTTCTTCAAACAACATTTGAACAAATAAAATAAATCAAGGCATACCATCATTGTTTTTGTCCAGGCTCTTAAATGCCAGTTTCATCTTCTTCTCATGATCTTTAAGATACTGCATAAATTCTTCAAAATCCAGCTGTCCATCCTGGTTGGTATCTCCAGCTTTAAAAATTTTCTGTTGAGAGAAAATTCAACATTTGACTTTTCCAAGTTACAGCAGGACACAGCCCTAGTTTTAAGGAAAACTGCGTATTGGTCACTTTGGGAGTCAAACCAGGCGAACACATAAGCATACACTTCAGAGCTATATTTTGTTTTGGGAGTTTAACACGCTCACTATTTTCATAAATAATGATTTCCTAAATCTATCTTTGCTGCCAACTGCTTTTTGGTTTTTTTACATAGCTTTCCTACTCAAAGGATTTTTAAAGTTTCTTACCAGCACTGGCAAGTTATACCTACAAGTATCAAATAAGTTGCAGAGGAGGAGGCGAGAGACAGGTCAAAATCATGAAAGAGAACAACTTTAACTCTGTGACTTTCCTTTTAAATTTGTCAATATGCCAGTAAATAAAAAAGTAAATAAAATAAAAAATAGTGGTCTATTAATTGTGAATTATAAAGATAAAGATAGCAATTAATTATTTAACTGCTGACTAGGAAAAATAGGCAGATCTTGCCTTCAACCACCCAGAGTCTAAGAAGGCAGGGCTTTCTACTTCAAACTAAAGCCCTGACAAAAAACGTAAAACAAACAAGCAATAACAGACTTGGCAAACTTACTGCTGGCAAACAAACAGAAGCACAGCAATCTTCCATTTTTGTATGTGTTTTCTAGTAATTGTCCCGCAGGTAAGAAACATATGTAAAATTAACCATGAGTTAAATGCATGGTATAAAATTGCTGGCACTGCAGGAAACAAGTCTGAAACACAGCCTAAGCGTAGACGTTTCCATCAGCGTAGGGCCAGAATACCATCTTTGTGTGTGAAAACAGTTTTTAATAAAGGGAAATTACAGCAGCCCCCTCCAAGCATCAGCCTCTAACTGCTGAGGATTGTCTCCAAAGGCAAAGCCCTGAGAAGAATGAGGCCCAGGCTAACAAGCTCTGCAGGATTTATGAGCGTGGGCTTCATGCCACAGCAAGGGCTGCAGAGAACACAGCGGGGCGGAGGAGAGGCAAGGCCCCATAGCCCACTGCTTTCGCCCACTCTTGCACTTCCACAGCACTGCTGCCTCCTCTGGCAGGATGGGCAGGAAGCAGGCTGGGAAATCCACCCCAAAACCCTGCTCCAGAACACAAGATTTAAGGGGAACTTAGAATCATAGAATAGTTAGGGTTGGAAAGGACCTTAAGATCATCAAGATCCAACCCCCCTGCCATGGGCAGGGACACCTCACACTATGTGACCATGTCACCCAAGCCTCTGTCCAGCCTTATGCCTCATCTCTTGATTTGAGCATCAGTGCCCATGATTTCCCTCAAAGTGTGAAATCCTACAGGAGCAGCACTTTGCGCAAGATGGACAGAAGACCAAACTGATAGCACAATATCTTCATTAACTTGCAGTAAGTTTCAGAGTACTTCAAGATACATCTAAAGCATATGCCAAAAATTCTTCCAAATTTCTATTCTGCAGACTGCCTTGTGTAACTGTAGTTTCTGAATCAACTAAGGCAACAAGATTTGCATGGCTGTCCTAATCTGCAAAATCTGATTTTAATCATTTTGTTTACTCCATTATAATTAGTGTAAGTCCTCAAAAGACCAAAGTCCAGAAAGTTCTAGCCTACAGAAATTAAGCATAAGGGAAGTTGAAGACTCTGGAGTATTTGCTGCAGGTGTCTGAAAAAAAATGGAAAAGATTTTGTTACATTTATGTTGCCTCCTTTATCTTTCCTATCCCATCACAGAAACAAATGTATTTTAATGTTTAATCTCAAAAAAAACCAAAAAAAAACAAACAAAAAAACCCCACAAACACATAAAAAAACCAACCCCACCGAAAAACACAACACCCAAATTCAAGAGATTACCATAGATTTCTCAACGGAAAGGAGGAAGTCAATATGGCATGACACAGTGCAATTATTTACCTCCCATAATACAGCAAGCTATGCACAATAAAACCGGCTCAAGTTACCATTTACTCAGAGAAAAGTGTTTGGCATCATCTTAGAAAAATAGTGATCTTAGTACACTAACAAATTCAGCTTGATTGCAATGTCTATTTCAAATCCTTATCAATATGGTTAGGACTGTGCAGAATTTCCCATTCTGAGAAAAAAAAAAGTTTATACATATTGAAGTCTATGGATGCATTGCTGACTATGATCTTTTAACAAGATATTAAAAAAGGCCCCCCCTCAAAGACACTGCAATCTCATCATATCTTGTACTCCGCACATGGCATCTCATACTGCCGGATCTAAGCATTCTGCTAGTCTCCCACAAGCTACCGAGATGAGGTAATTTACATGTCAGTCATACATACACTGAGTGAATTCTAATCAACATTAATCATTACTATTCCCTATTGCTATATGAACTACACAAACAAGAATGTAGAACAATGAAAGAGGTGTTCTGGCTCACAGATATGACAAAACTTGAACTAAATTAGTTACAAAACCTCCACTGCTGAGGATGATGTGAGCCAAAGAAAACAGAAATTCCTAGGAGATTTAAAAGCACAGGCAATTAAAGTGTGTGAAGGGGCACCTTCCATTTCATCTGCCAAATAAACAGATTTTACACTGCAACAGCTAGAAAAGGATAAGCACAAACATACTCTCCATTCCCTACTTTTGTTTTTACAGTTATTGTCCAGACTTCAGGCAAGCCTCAGCTACTCTCAGTGCAGCAGAACAGAAGCAATGGGGAACAAAATCGTATGCTTTCACTGAGAGGCACATGCATTTTTCTCACATTACAAAACTAAAAGCTCATAGGAACAAAAGCCTCTTGTGTCTAGGAAATGTACTAATCATGCAGGTGTTAAAGTTTCAAGATTAAACCCAGTAATTTATGAGTTTGTGTAATAAGGAGAACGCTGAAAGGAGCTTGCCTTCCACTGGCAAGGCAGAAATTCCCTCTTGGGGGGCTGACATACTCCACGGGCATAGCCAGCAGGAAGAACACGTATTTAATTCTGTGGGAAGCCTGGCACAATCACAGGTATAAACTGCCCATTCACAACATCAAATAATTGAGGTTGGAAGGAACCTCTGGAGGCCAAAACCCCAGCTCAGAGCACAACCAGATAGATCAGGTTGCTCAGGACCACATCCAATTAGTCTTGGACATCTCCAAGGATGAAGATTCCACAGCATCCTCAGGCAATCTGTTTCAATCACCCTCACTTCAGACCAACACTGACTTCAAACCAACTCTGCTGTTCTTCATTTAATATACTACCAGATTTTGCATAGTTACAGCCACTTGTCACTGAGCCACTTCCTGGTTCACCAACTTTTCTGGTGGAGAACTGGGTGCACTTTAAAATAGGCATGCTTACAACAATGGAGCAGGAACCAAACCAGATGCTAATCCTTGTTTGGAAGTCCTGAGAAACAATGTTCAGTGTTCTTGCCACATTAAACCTGCCATTTCTTGTTCCTGACTTACTGTGGGATCACTTCACCTTTATGTAAGCCCAGCCCCAAAAGAAAATTGTTTATTCTTCAGGGTATGCCATTTCTTCTCTCATTATACAAAACTTTAAGCCCAAGCAATAAAGATAATTCAGTAGATAAAATTAAATGGTGACCACAAAAAGACTTGCTAATAGAAGACGACTTAGATGGTGTTTCCTTTTAATGCCTTTACATATACTGACTACAATGCTCCAGTGGTAACCTATTTGGTCATGACATTGCTGTCTTGGTTTTTATTCCTCTCCACCCCCCTTTTTTCTTTTCCATTCTACTACTTTGGGTTTTCTCCTGCTGTAGGTTTTTGTTAATACAGTTGCTTTCGAAGTCCTGCACAATGCGGCAACACCAATGTGAAAGGCCACAAGGAGACTGAAACACTGAGTAAGTTTTATTTTTAAATTTCTAAATTATACTAAGCATCTTGAACTCCTGCTCCTCCAGAAGACCCCTGTATTTGGTGTGGAAACAAAAGCCACAATACAGTAAAGTTATAGACAGGCTTTATACACACCTAAAAATCCTGGTGCTCTCTAAGTGGCCTAGTGAATTATTACATTACTCTGTGCCAAAGTTATGAAATTTAGCACATTCATAGTTACAATGTAAAGACAGAGAATGCAAAACACTGCAAATATTAATGACTTAATGTAGACTTTTTTTTAGATTTGCAGTTTAATTTCAATATTACTTAGTACCATTATTTGTGTATTGTGCATAAGGCTTCACATTCTGGTGACAAAACTGAATCAGGCATGAAAAGTGGGACTGCTCAGTCCAAGTGATTACCAATCATTATTCATCAGCTTGTTACTCCAGCTAATTAATTCAACATAAAGAATATCTAAAAGGAAGTAATCCACTAAGAAGCTACCGGGTGTTTCTGGATTCCTATCATGCCATCTACAAGACAAGTAAAAAAGACACTTAAAGATACATAATCTGTGCAATTAGCAATTCATTGTTTGCAGTCTATGACTAGAGTTCCAAAGGGCACAGTTGCAAATACTGCACAGAAGAAACAGAAGCGTCAAAGTAAGAACAGCATAGTGTCTTAGGACATTCAGAAATTTCCCATTTTCTTTTAAAATTTCACATTTTCTTATACAACCAATCACTATATTCCCTTCTCCTCTCCCTTTTTTCTATTCTTTCCCTCTTCACCTCCAAAATAATTAGTGCCAGTCACTCATATAGTACTGCACTTTACAATTTTAAGTTATTAGACTGTAATCTTATTGGAAGCCAAATCAAGTCACACCTCAACTATATGCAACTCTTGCCGCTTTACAAAATACATACCCTACAATAGTAAAAACTCACGTTATCCTTTTCCTATCTCTATCTGCCAAGACTATGCAAATTATGACACACAATGATAACCTAAAAATCAGTAGTAGTAAAGTTACTAAAGTCAGTCTTGTAAAACTGCATCTGTTGGAGATAAATCCAGCATAAAAGGAAAGGGCCTAGGGATGTGTCCATGCAACATTATACCCCAATGAGTTCACATAACACAATAACAAACTAGAATGCCACTTAACCTCTAAAAACCCAACACGACACTGCATTTTGAGCAGTTTGACTAATTTGCACTGCCTCCAAACACCTCCCAACTTCAATGCTGTTCAAATGCCACATTCATATTTATTTCCTTCCCTCCCAAAGGATACTAGCTAATATGTAAGCAGTACTCCAGCAGGCTCTTTAAACCTGCCACACATGGACATTAATAGAGTCCCCCACTCCAGTACAGGAGACCCGCACCCCTGGCAGTAGCAGAGATGTTGCTATCAGCTGCAGAGCTTCACCTTCCTCTTCTTTGTCCTGAGCACCAAACTTCCCTGCAAAAGGAAAGCACCAACAGCCGTCTTCGCACTGGTCCATTTCAGGTAAAGAATCTCTATAAAAAGATCCTTAAAAGGAAGAGATGCAAGTTGTAATATGTTCTCCAACATGCCCTGCAGAAGCTGCTCCCTCAGGACCTGGATAAAATCTTAACTCAAAGCTATGAATCAGATTCCAAGAATCTGAAATGGCATTAATGGGAGATGCGAACTATGCCTTGCACTTTCACTCAACATTCCTTGCAAGTTACACTGGTATTTTGACTTTGAACATACCTGGTAGACTGACTTTTTCCATTAAATAAGATTGTTTTGCTGCAGAGGCATCCCCACCTTACAGTCATCTTAAAAGGTTTACCAGTTTACCTTGTTTATTTACCTGGCATACACTGCTGCCTCAAGACAGGGATTTAGCAGAGCATTTCAACAGGCACTTACGAGATCTTCCAGAGGTGGGGATTCCCATATTTGGTGCCTGGAATTCTTGCACTTTGCAGCAACAAGAGGAACAATTAATCATTCACTGTACCCTGTCACTGTTCAGGAAAAAAACTATCAAGTTAGTATTATAAAAATTTATTTTATCTCCTTGGATGTTTAAAGTGTTATGAAAACAAACTCACATTCACCTTGCTCTTTCATATGGAGGCTTGGAGACTACAGCACAGATCAGTTAAAAGCTTCTGAAGCTGTACACATTGAAATGAAATTACAACTTACATGTTTGTTTACAACTTTAGTCAAGATACACTACTGAAAATTTTTGTGGTATTTCACAATTAAGTCCCTATAATCAGACATAATCATAAGCCCTATTATGACCTGAAAAACAAAGTTTAAGGGAACTAAGTGGTTCACATGAGGTGACATCTGCTTTGGTAAAAAGTTGAAAATGACCATCTACTCTAAATCTGTAGTACCAGTTTTTGGCATAAGAAGGCAAAAGAAAGCTTCATTTCACATTAAGAATTACATATAGACATGAAAGTGCTGAAGCTTGTAGGACTGTGAAACTGCATATCATGTATCATAATAATTTCTAAAAGTAGATATATAATTCGAAATGCCAATGCTTCTTCTAAGAATCTGCCAAATTTAACTAGTGTTTTTTGAGCTGCAACATAATGAAGAGGCTTCAGTTAACTTGGTCTACTAGCCTTCTAATCTTGCCATATAGAGGAGCTCCCAAAAGTACAGAAAGCCCAGAAGTCTTAATAAAATGCTGGAGAAACACTCAATGACACATTTAGCTCAGTCACTAAACAAGTATGTGCTTTCTGGGCTAAGAACAGCTATGACAAGTTCAAGCTCTGAAGTACGACCTAGCTGTAGTTTTTAGAGGCTATAGAATAGCACCGAAGGAAACAATGCTCACATAGCCCTATCCTCACCCATCCTTTCACACAGAGGCACAGCACTGTAATGCAGCACTGTGGCCTGACGTGCTGATGGAATTCTGAATTTTCAGCAACACACTTCAAGCGTTCTGAGTATTTTTATACTTTGTTGAAATTAAATCTTCATAAACAGTCAATTACTCTAAACATACCATATTCTGATTGCTGAGAATTTAGTCTTCTTGTTTCTACTACACAGAAGTGTCTCATCACACTCTTTCTTTATCTAAAGAAGCCTTAATGTAGCCAAAGACTCAAGTCAAAACCTGACAGTAAGTCCAAATAAGATCATTACACTGTTTCCAGAATGTAGCTATTCATTTCACTAACCTCTTTCTACTCCTAGCTCCAGGACTCAATGTACAAATAGCACCACAATTCGAATGCTTGGCTGCTTCTACCCTACACTGAAGCATGAAACAAGGGGTTCGCCTCCTACAGTTTTATTGTAAGGATTGACTGCAACAGAAGGAAAGGGTGAACAAAAATAGTACTTCATATAACCATTCACACCATGTATGGCACTCCTGCCTAAGAGGCTCACAGCATTCTGTAGACAGAGGATGAGATCATTTGAGATCTGATCCCAGTATCTATTTTGTGCCTCTACTGGACAACTCCACTAATCAAAGTGACTGTACAATAGCTTTTAATACTGCTTGTAGAGCACCATATGATACTGTCACAACACTGAATTCCTCCTGTATCAGCCCTGATGCATTATGTCAGGAAGCTTTCGTGAAGCTTCACAAAGTTCCCCATTCCTGGCGGGTAATATACTACATTATAAAACAGGAGTAATCTGCCAGCCTCTAAGCAGCATACATTTCAGATTTTCCAGTGGTTTACTTTTGTCTGTCAGATACTGACAGAAGGCAGGTCAAGTAGAACACAAATTCAGGGGCTCATGTCATGTTGTGCTACAATGTCTAGCCATGGGGAAAAATTATTCTTCCTCAGAGGGACATGCAACCTGCCTCCAAAGCTTACCACATGGTTTTGCATCAGTTCCCATATCTACAATGTTTCTTCACTTAAGAGGGTTTTATAATACACTGAGCATTAATAAAACTGCCAAGACAACAATGAAAGGTAAAATAAAAAGAGCATAACAGTAGTCAATTACTCACATGGACAGCAGCTTTGCATCGTTAAAAGACATACATATTCCTTCCAGAGACATTTCAAGAGAAGAAGTAGTAATTGTAGCACAAGCATTGATTTATACCCTAAAGATGACCACTTAGGATGAACCAATTGACATAGCAGTGAAACACAGTAACACTCACATGGTCCCTTACCTGGGGTTATAATCAGGGAGCAGCTGCACTCCTTGAAGTACAGTGATCAACACCCCATGCAAACAAAGCCAGCCCTGCAAGAGTACTTTTGTAAATGTAACCCAGACCTGCATCTAGAACAGAACAATAGCACAAAGCCTGAGACCCCAACCCAACTGTGAGGCACTGAAGCCTACCCCGAGGCCTGCCCATCCCATAGCGCCACGATGCTGGCAGGGCTGAGCAGTTCAGTGGCTAATGCTTTGCCATGTTGTTCAATAGTCCCTCATCTCATTTACTTACTCATTTGTTGTTAGTAATTATAAGACTACTTCTGCCTTTCCGAACACAAATATGACTATGCAGTATCTGACTTCGTTAATAAAATACCTGTTCCCCAAGTACTGAAAAGGCATTTTACTGAACTTATCATCACTTCAGAGTTTGAAGCAAAGTAAAAGGAAGAAGATAGGTTCCAGCTGCAAGAAAGTATAGGTAGCAGATTAGCGACATAAAGACAGGAAAGCAGCTGGAGTCAAGTCTTACTGAGGCTCTCTTATAACAAGTCTTGTTATTAGCAGCCCAGTTTCTAGTTCAAACTGTGTGCGCCATTAACTTTAAAATAGTGCGCATACAGAAGTTTCAGTGTACTCCAACAATTCTTCCACCCCCTCAAACATGCAACATGACTCACAGCTTATTTTGTTTACTTTGTGTTTCTTAAGCAACTAAGGCTGATGGTTCCTGCTGTCCATTACATCCAAGTAAGTCTAGCTTATCTTTGTTAATTTCATGCATTTCACTTCCAGTTTATCCGGCGGCAACTAAGAATTTGACAGATATTCAGATGTGCACTATTAATGAAGCATCACACTGATCTTGAGAAATAACTTCGAACTTCAATTCTAAATTGCTCAAAACTAAGCCGCACACTACTTGTATCCCAGGGCTCTCTGAGTTATGTAGGAAGACCACCCTTGTTAAATGCCAGAAAATTAACTGATCAACTGGCCACCAGCTCCCCTGTTGTTCAATATAAGTAAAACCCCGAAATCTTTACAAACTGGTACAACAGTTTTTCAATAACATGCATATAATGTGCAACTGAAGTACGTAACTATCATGTTCTCAATATTGCAACTTCCATGGATAAGCAAAGAGAGGAAATTGTTCCTCCGTTATACCAAAAACTGAGAACACAAAACATCTTGTAAAGATGATTTTGACCAGAAGCAGCACTGAAGTGAAAGTGTGCTTTCATCTATACTCGGCATCATCCAACCGAAGAGGCCTGTTGCATACTTTTCCGTTAGGTATATGAGACAGAGAATTAAATACCAAGTAAAAGTAAAACAGACACCAAATAATGAGCCCATGGCGAAAAACTGGCAGTGTGTCCCACAGTTAGTATAAGGTCACTGAAACTGAATTACTGATACAACATAACACTGCAGTCAAAATTTAAGTTCACTTTCCTGAACCTCTTTCAGAAAATATGCAACAGCTAGCAAAGGGACAGCATTGGAATGTCACCTAACCATTCTTTACACTGAAACAAAGACCAGCATTGTTACGGTAATAGCTGTAGCACAGATCTCAGCCGTACCTGCACAGCCTAGGTGAACCTACTCATGCCTTCTTGGTGCAGACTTGCCTTACCACTCGAATACTTACACCTACAGAGCTCTGCATTTACTCATTTCATATTCTTCTGCCTGGGAATTACTGAAAACAACAGGTCAGATTTGCTAGTATAACTTGGCACTGCACTGGAATGCTTGATGACTCAATTTTACTGACTTGAGGTCACAACATTGAGACAGAGAACAAAGGAATGTAATAGTCCAACCCGGTCACAGTAGAATCCACAGCACAGAGTATGTACTGTCTGTTTCATGGTTTGACAACCACTGTTACAAGTCTACATGATTAAACAGAAGTTATCCAACATAGCCCTTGCCAAGTAGAATCATTTCCATGTCCATGCGCTGACGGAGACCTATCATCAATAACTAGTTCTGATATTGCAGCCTACTGTTATACAGATTTACTTACCTGCTGCATAAAGCAAGTCTTAATTTACTGGGACCTAGATTATGTAAAAGTGGAATGTCAGAAAAAGACGTAAACTGCAATCCTTTATCATGCTGGAGGAGGAATATTCTATCAAATATCATTCTACAAAGAATCAAAGGAAGTCAGAAGTCAGCAAACGATGAACAAAGCCGGCAACAGAACCGCCGACAGCCGCGGTGTTAACAGCCGTCACACTCGGAATCCTTCACTTCAGCCCCGAGGCGTGCCTGCACAACGCAGCCCTGGAGCAGGCACGGAATCCCCGGGAAGGGAAAAGCAGGCCCGAGGCCGACTTCACCCAGGAGCAGCCCAAAGCTCACGGACGCGGCTCCCAGCCTGGAGCAGCCCCCGACGCGCCGCCTCGGCTCCGGGACCATCACGGCGAGCCCCGGCCGGGCAGCGTTCCATCCCTCAGGGGTTGGGGGGCGGATGGGTGGCCAGGCCGCGCTTTACCCTCCTTATGTTTGCAGGGTGCCGGGGGGAGAACGCTCGCCAGCAGCTGCTCCTCTGGGAAGCAGCGCCGGGGAGAAGTGGTTGAAAACCCGGGAAGTGTCACCGCTGCTCCCCCGGCCCGCTCTTACCTCCTCCGCCTCTTTTCCCAGGGGGATGCCCATGGCCCGGAGGCCCGTCTGCAGCTCGGCGATATCCACCCTCCCATCTTCGTTGAGGTCTAGCTTCCTAAAGAGGTTGGCGTACCGGGAGTCGCCATCCCTGCTCCCGTCGCAAGCGGCCGCCGGCAAGACGAAACCTCGTATGAGCTGGAACATGGCGAGGCAGCGCGGTCGGGCAGCAGGACGCTCGCCCCTTGCTCCCCGCGGGCTGGGCGCGGCGAGAGGCACCGCCTGTGCTGCCGCTGCCGCTGCCGCCGCCGCCCGCATCTGGCGGAGCAGGAACCGGCCCGGCCCCGCCCCGCCAGACTGCCCGCTCTCCCTCCTCCCCGCGCCGCTGAGCGGGAAGCGGGAAATGGGAAACGGGAAACGAGCAACAGGAAACAAGCACTGAGCAGCTAAGGGAAGACGGTGGGCTGCAGCTCCTCGGGCTCGCCTTGGCTCTCCGGCCTGCACCGACACGGTCGTATCCAGCGAAACGTATTCCATACAAGTCAGGAAATACGAACAAGCTGCAAAATAACTGATTTGGGTACTTTTCTAATGGCAGTGGTTGAGGTCTGGGTTGAAGCTCTCTGAAGAGCCCCGAGTCTAGGAGAAGTCTGAAAGAGCTTGGCTTGCTTGACTTAACAGAAGAAAGACCAGAAGAGGAAACTTCTAGTGTTTGTTTTCACTTCATAATTGCTTCATAAATAAATCAGTAAAGTGAATGTGAAAGGGCACAGCTGGTACAAGAACAAATGGACCGAAAATGTCAGCAAGCAGGCTCTCCATGAGAGAAATGCAGTGAAAACGAGCTGCTGAGTAGTCTTGCTTTCCTAGTGTACATTCAGTCAGTACACAACCATGGAAAGTGCTTTCCAGTCTTATAGGAGGAACTTAGCAGCCTTGCTCAAAGAGTGGTTAATAAAGCTAATGTGATATATTGTCTGACCATAGACTAATTGGCACTTGAAAATGACTAGACACTACTATGACTTACATATGTAAAGACTACCTGGTTCATTGAATCACAGAGTAAATGCAGTGGGAATGGACCTCAAAGAGTGTAGTCCAAACTCCTGCTCAAAGCAAGCTTAGCCATGAACTCAAACCAGGTTACTTGGGTCTTTATTCAGTCTTGAAGATATCCAAGGATAGAGACTTGGACTGCCTGGCTCTCCTTACAGAGAAGTTTTTCCTTTTTAATCCACTCTGAGCTGTTCTAATTTCAATTTGTGCCTGGTGTCTCTTACCATCCCACCATGCCCACTACAAGAAACCTGACCCTATTTTCCTTATAAACTCTCTGTAGGTACCAAGAAAGTGGAGGCCTCCTTTCAGGTTTCCACAAAGCCTTCTTTTCTCCCAGTTGAGCAAGCTCAGTTTCCTCAGCAAGTGGAAGTTTCCTCCAGCACCAGACATATTGTTGGCTCTCTGAATTCTCCAGTTTATCCATGTCTTTCAGATTTTGGGGAGCCCAGAACTGGACTAGAGTTTTTAAATACAGTCTAGCTTGTGCAGAGGAGAAGGAGATAATAACTTCTCTCCATCTGCTGGCCATGCTCATGTTAATACAGCCCAGGATAGTGCTGGTCTTGTTTGCTATCAGGAGACAGTGTTGGCCCATGCTTAGCTTGCTCTCTACCAAGACCCCCACATCCTTCTCAGCAGGCCCTCCCTGGCCTGGATTGTTGCAAGGGGCTATTCCTTGCTACATGCAGTACTTCACATTTGTCCTTGTTGAACTTCATTCAACATGTGACTCCATTCCTCCAGCCTCTCTGAATGGCAGCCTTGCACTCAAGCACACCAGATGGTCCCTGACAGTTTGGGGTCATCTGGAAATTTGATGAGCGCGTACTCTGCTGCCTCCACCTAACTGATAAATACATTAAACAGCATCTGTCCAAATAGAAACATGTTACTTTGTTAGTACAGCTAAGGTTGTGTATTGGAATAGGCAGAGTCTGAATATACTTTACCGGTCTCTGGAATAAGGAAAGGGAATGTTACTGAGGTCACTGCATTGCAGCGATATAATACTGCTAAGCAATATCTGATTCTGTTTTTTCACTCATACAATCATCCTTATGTCTTTATCTAACAGAGTAATGGTGACAGCAACATTCTATCTCTAATCAGAACATGCAAGTAATAACTATCTGTACTAGTTATTGAATACAATACACAGAAATGTGATGCAAGTGGGAATAAAACAGTGCTACCTTAAGCATCCGTTGCTTATCACTAGCTTTCTAATATCTGGCATTGTCATTGTCTGAGGACTTGAGAAAGTAGTTATTTTCTCATATGACGATACTAAATACTATACTTGCATACTAACACCATGTAGGAACTGGAACCAAAATTAACACTGCATATCTGAAGCATACACTTAAACTGATCTCAGGCAGTTTTACCTTGTGTTGTGTGCTAATATCATTAAGATGTTCAACATCAGCTAATCATTTCCACATGATCAATAAAGCACCATGCAAGCACTTACAGGAACCTGCAGGCATTGAGCGTTAATACTTTTCCTACCAGCATGACAGGCACCACATTTGGTAACCACTTCAGAGTGAATATGTATGTATTATATATACACATGCTTAAAGCCTATTTTTATTAATTAACTACAACTATTAATTTAGTGGCAATACATACAAGTGTTTGGAGTGATGGAGTATCTGCTACAAAATACTTGCAGTGTGGGTTGAAGATAGTGTCTGCTGGGGGACTGACTAAAGTAAGAAATAGCATAAATAAAAGATCAAGACAAAAAAAAAAATTAATGGAACGCTGATATTTTTCTCTAAAAGCTCAGTTGCTGTTATTAAAATGTGTGAAGTGCATCAATAGGTCAAAATTCAAGGTAAAAGAGGAAGAGATGCACTTGTTCTTTATGAAGCAAGAAGGAAGAAAAGCTAGTTTTGGAAGCTTTAGCTTTCATAAGCACATCCTGCATACTTATGATTTATATAGTGTGTGTCATACCATTAGGAGTTGCACAGGAAAAGTCGGCCACAGAAAACAGGCAGGTAACAGAGCTTGAAGGTTAGACAATTCATATTTGCAAACAGATTCTGCTTTGACTCGTGTGCATGGCAGAAAGTTGGAAGTACAGGTTGTATTTTATTCATCCAACTGTTTATCCACAGTGTGACACAACAGGGAAATCACTTATTTTTCATTGAGTGATTTCAGATTTGCACTGGTCTCCCTGAAAATGGAGTATCAGAGCTGTGCAAAAGGTTTAAATCCTTTGACTTTAGTATGACTGGCTGGGACAAATAAGAAAAGCAGGTGGTAACTAAGAGTCTCAGATATTTTGCATATGTTTCTAGATAAACTATTTGTTGGGCAGAGAAGAGATTCAGAGCAGCCCTGCAGAGAAGGACTTGGGGGTGTTGATTGATGAGAAAATGAACGAGCCAGCCATGTGCGCTCACAGCCCAGAAAGCCAACCATACTCTGGGCTGCATCAAAAGCAGTGTGACCAGCAGGTAGAAGGAGGTGATCCTGCCCCTCTACTCTGCTCTCGTGAGACCTCACTTGCAGTATTGTGTGCAGTTCTGGTGTCCTC